>PVKE010042336.1:0-13793 GCA_004027555.1 Craseonycteris thonglongyai
GGGGGGGTGGGGGGGGTGCTGGTTCAGAAAACAATGTGAACCCAGAGGGAGAACAAACATCAATACACATCAGCTCAAGAAGGGAGGGTGAGAGCCTATGCTTCTCCCTGAAGGTGTGCCAGGAGGTAGGAGCGGCTGGATTTCCTCTTTAGCCAAAAAGCTAAGGAGGACATGGGTGGAGGCAAAGGCTAGGAACTGAGATAAGAGTTTACTGAGAAACCCCAGAAAATAATACCCTATTCTCTAATGTAACCTGAGTGTTACATAAAGAATTTGGCTGGTCTTTTGTCCATCATTTCTGGAGGAAGCCTCTAAACCCTTGCAATTCCTGAGTAATAAAAATGTCTTTGTTATTCATGGTGACTTCTGGGATCTCACTTGAGTTTATGCTAGTGAGTGACTCAATTTAGGCTTCTAGATAATTTCAGAATGGGGGCTGGTCATGCAGGAAAAACCAACCACATGTTAGACAGTTAGAATTTTGATGCAGCCCAATCTGTGGGGAAGTAAATGATCCTGGAAATTGAGTTCAAACACATGTTTGGTGGTTCAATCCATCATTACCTGTATTGGAAAACCTCAATACAAACTCTTGATATCAGAGCTCAAGTGAGGTTCCAGGTTGGTGATATATATTGATGTGCCAGGGAAGGTGCATCCTGAGGACACAGAAGCTTAGCACTAGGATCCTACTAGACCTCACTCTATGCATCTCTTCTTTTGGCTGGCTCTGCTTTATATCCTTCATAATGAAACTTTAATCATAACTATAGTACTTTCCTGCATTCTATGAGTCATTCTAACAAACCTAAGGGGGTAATGAAATCCTTCAAATTTGTAGCTAATTGGTCAGAAGTTCAGATGGCCTGGGAACCCCAGAGTTTGCAGCTGACATCTGAAATAAAGGAAGTCTAATAGATGCATTATAATACCCTTAACTTCTGAAATTTGACCTAACTCCAGATTTAGTCAAAGCTGCCTTGCACTGAGAAAGTTCCTATTATTACTGAGTGGCTTTGAGATTTTTCTCTAAGAGCTAATGTTTAAGGCACTGTGCTCTTGAAACATTTCCACTTGAACATTCACAACTTAAAGTTGCCCCCCTTCTGTGGTGATTGACATATACCCTTCGTAGTCTAGTAAAAAATTAATCTTGGTCACTCTACCCTTCTATGTTCATCCATTCTCCCATTTATATTCAAACATTTCCAAAGGAAAAAGCTTCCATTATATTTACCTGAGCTCTTATTGTAGTGCAGAGAAAGAGACTAAAGGAATATCTTCATTTCCACCCCAATGTGTAACCCTTTAATTTGTCCATAATAAATTTATTAGGAAGGGCACATAACAACAGGTCATGACCAGAAAGAAAATCTTTAGTCCTTTATTTTCTTTAAGATTTATTTTATTGTTTGAAAGAAGGTGAGATAGAGAAAGAGAGAGAAGGGGGAGGACCCCAGAGCAGCCTCCCTAGTTGTATATTATTAGTTGTTAGTTGTGACATGCTGTGTGGGGTGGGAACCAAACCGGGTGCCTCCTGCATGGAAGGCAAAGTTCACACAACTTTGGACTGTGAAAACCAGAGAAAACTCTTCTCTGCTATCTGGCAGTTACCAGTTGCACCACAATTCAGCACATGGGTTTTCAAGGAACAGGGCAGGGATTCAATCCCCAGACCTTGCTGTTACAAGGCAAGAGCCCAAATTTTGGGCTGTCCCAGCATCCTCCAACCCCCATAAATGAAGTCTTACTATTAGACTTTCTCATATATCCTTGGGGCCCAGGGGTAATATCATTTCTCTATTTTGCCTGATTAGTCAATTCTCGACCATTAGGGACCTTTTCCAAATGGATATTAAGAAATTCTTTCTATCCTAGTCTCCCCATCCATTTTGCTGTTATGATTGGGTGTTTTTTGTTGTTGTTGTGTTTTTGGTTTGTTGGTTTCTTTTTTTTGGGGGGGGGAGGTCTGTTAAATTTATTGATGTGACATTGAGTGGTAACAATTACATAGTTTACAGGTGTACAACTCTATATTACATCATCTATGTATAGCATTATGTGCATGGGTATTTTCTGATACCTTATCTTCTAATTCACTGATTTGAAGCTCTGCTCTATCTAATCTACTGTTAATTTCCTCTAATATATTTTTTGCTTCAGCTATTATTTTCTTTATGTCTGACTTGTTGTTTTTTTTATGTTTTCTATCTACATTTTTTATGTTTCCTATCTCTTTGTTGAAGTTCTCATTGAGATCATTGAGCATCCTTATAACTAGTGTTTTGAACTCTGTTTCTGGTAGATTGCTTGTCTCCATTTTGTTTAGTTCTTTTTTCTGGACCTGTTATGTTCTCTCATTTGGAATATGTTTGTTTTGTCTCCCCATTTTGACTGTTTCCCTGTGCTTGTTTCTCTTTCTTAGGTAGAGTTAGTATGTCACCCAGTCTTGGTAGAGTGGCCTTATGTAGTAGGTATCCTGTAGGTTCTATTGTGCTGTCTCCCTGGTCACCAGAGCCAGGTGCTCCAGGTATTCCCTTACATGGGTTGTGTGAGCCCTCTTGTTATAGTTGAGCCTTTGTTGCTGTTTGCATGTCAATGGAAGAGATTAACCCTCAGGCTGGTTGGTTATGAGGACTGCCTATGACCATAGTAGAGGAGCTATTGTGCAGAGTTTGACCCTATGGAGCAGGTTTCGCTTAACAGTGCTTTAGTGCCTGTCTAGTCTGCCTTTGAGTGTTTTTTCCATAGAGGCAGTTGTTGGGTGGTATTCCATCTCATTCAGAACCCAGCCACTGGGCATGCCAGCTCATGGGCCTGCTTAGAGTGGTCAGGCTGCAGGCCAACTTCAGTGGCTAAATGTTCCCTGTTCTGCCTGAAGCCACCTGGTATGAGCCATGTAGTGATTCACAGATGTCTTCACCTACACAGGACTTGGATATGCCTGTGAGAAGCTAAGCTGTGAATCAAGGCTAACTACCACTCATACCAGGCTTGGTGCTGCTTGTCAAGAGGTATGGGGCACACTGAGGCCAGATGCTGCTTGTTTAGGGTTTGTGAACCTTTGGAAGATTTTCAGAAAGCCCTCAGCATAAGCCAAGATAAGACATTTGTATAAAAATGTCAATATAAGTGGTTTGGGTGGGTCCACAGTCACAAGGGGCAGGATCTCAGGAAATCATCAGGGAAAGGTAAACAGTGTCAGCCAGGTTAATGGAGACTCAGTTATGGTGACCACCTAGATCTGCATGTCTGGAGAGAGGAGGGCTAAACAAAGTAACAATGGCTCTTTTCAGCACTACTGTCTGGGAGAAAGCTGCCCCTACAGCCCTTGCCCCAAAGTCAGACAATTCAGTTCTTCCTTGTATATTTCTGGAGCCTTTTCAGTTGCTGCCTCAGCTCTTGAACTCAGAGCAAGTGAGTCCATCAGTAAGTCTTTGCATGGGCCCTTTAGGGATAAACTCCTGGGACTCTAGCTACCTCTGTCTCACTTAGCCATACTTTTCTCTGGTTTTCACAGTCCAAAGTTGTGTGAACTTCTCTTCCGGATATTGGCGCCCTGGTCTGGGGAGCCTGCTGTGGGACCTTTTCCACTCAGTGGGGACCTCTGCAGCTGGAATATTTCTTCTGAATTATACTGCTACGAGTGAAGGTGGGTATCAATTTATTCAGCATCTTCTCTTCTACCAATCTCGATGTGGCTTCTTCTTTTTTTCTTTGGTTGTAGGACTTCTGTTCAGCTAGACTTTAGGTGATTCTCAATGATGGTTGTTCTGTAGTTTAGTTGTAATTTTGACGTGGTTGTGAGAGGATGCAAGCACTGTGTTTACCTAACTCCACTATCGTGACTAGAAATCCTCACAATTCAATTAACTTTTAAAATTAAAATTCTTAAGCTAGAAGAAACAAAATGTAATCTTTAAATAGAATTTAAGACAAAGGCTTAAAACGTAGGGATATGCAATATGGTATTTTAAATTAAATAACACATAATATAGTATTATGAGTTCTGGTTTTGTGAGAAAATGTGTCCAAGCACAAGGAGAGACAGAATTCTCTCTGTTTGAGAATGAATGTATATCTGCCATGAAAAAATAGTTTACCTTTGTTTTCAAAATAATTAACAATTGTATCTAGCATGTTTTCAACCTTAAATTACCATGGAAGCACTAGAGAATATAATTTATGCAACTATCACATGGAAGACCAAAGTTCTAATCTGTGTTTTCTCACTCATGTGATGTTAGAAAACTACCAAATTTGACTCTTAATTCACCAGCTGTAAAATGGATATAGTTCTCTCTCCTGCATATGTTAGAGCAGTACTGTGAGAACATATTCATTAACTCAACATAGTTACCAAGAATCTATTACATTCACTACAAATAAGTAAGTATTCACAAAAACTTAAGCAGGTTTTCTGCTCTCTGAATTCTAGTGGAAGGAAATGATAAAATGATAATGATAAAATTCTCATTAAAATCTCTTAAATTGTATATGCAAGCAAAATATTATCATTAAATGTTAATTTTTTAAGCTGATTTTAGACTTTACAAAGCTCTTACGCAATTCTATCCCAGTAAGTCTTTTCAATAAGCACATATATTTCAATGTATACTTTTATAGATACCAGGTAATCTAAAGTTATTTATATAAAACTAAAGTAGGACTTTCTCATATCAACCTGGCTTAAGAACTTTTAAATAAGTCACTATATAAATTAATAATCATTTTAAATGTATAAATTCTGCTACTGTGATACATTAACATTAAAAAAAATAAACTGTTGGTGATAATAAATAATAACCAGAAAAAAATTATTTTTAAGAGATTTTGAAAGAATGTATTACATCTTACATTTATATCACAAATAAGTATAGTATTTCCAATACTGTTTTGTGAGATTATAAAAAGAATTAATTTCCATATTAAATTTTATCTAAAATGTACTATAATTCTTTGGGTCATAAAACATAGACATTCCATTTGGTTAACAATGCTTAAGCAATTTGGAGTCAGTTTTTCTCTTTTTTGCCAAGGGAGCTTATCTTTTCTCCTTGTTCTAAACAATAGATCTTTCAAAGACAAGAATCCAATGACCTTCTTCAGAGGTCATTTGGAACCTTGGGCAAATTGTAACAGTTCTTACTGATGGATTTCTACACACAGTTACTGGAGACGCAAAGTCTATGGTAAATAGAGTCTAGGGAAACACAAACCTGGATCTGTCTGCCAGCTCATTATGAATACATATGAATGGCCTGAACCCCTGACCTACACACTGAATCTTTAAGCAAAACTTTCCTTTTCCTCGCTCTTCTCTATGGCACTGTGGTTGTTACTTGCTTTGCTTATTTTCTTCTATACTTTGAATTCATGTAACCCCCATCTCACTATTAAGTCAGATTTATTTTGTTTTCCACATCTGTTCTCCTCAGCCCAATTGATAGCACTTCATGGCAAGATAAGCTAACGAAAGAAAATAACCAGAGTGTGTGGGGTTGTGGGAGTAAAAATGGAGATCTCTTCCTTTGATCTCCAAAGTCATGTTTCTCCAACAGAGCTTCCTGTACACATCTTGGAGAGAAAACATCAGATGCTGAAGTCACACTATTGTGAGGTTTGTGAAGAGAAATTAAGAAAGAACAGACAACAAAACTCCTGAACTTAAAAAATAACTCTTTAGGTGCTCTCATATATTAACCTAAACATTAAAAAAAAAAAAAAAAGGTGAATTTGTACAAATTACATAAAATTATTTGACATCAACTTAAACTGTGAGTACTATTCGGATAATTATCTAATAGAAGAAAGAATAATCTGTCATCAGCAGGAACATATTAATGTTGCACAACTTAAAATCTGAAAATTTCTATTAATATTGTAATATCAGAGCTTGTAAGAAAATTTTCTATGATCATGCATCTCCACAGACTTAGTTATTTACTAAAGTAACCATTAATACAACAATACACATGTTCACTGTCCAATTGATTCATAGCTCTTTGCCTTAATCATGAAAGCCTAAAATCCACCCCCACCCCCCCCAAAGAAGGAACAAAGTGCTCTGGGCATTGAAATCTATGTCTAAATGTCACTTTAATTTTGTGTCACTATGATTTTACTTCCCTTTTTTTCAGATTAATAAAAACATCAAATTGTAGTCCAGCTTTGCCCAAGTATTTGAGCCCCAAAGAGATTATAGTGAATAATTAAAAATTTTTAATTACATTGTTATTAGGCAGGAACAGTGCTATTTCTCCCGTACAGCTCTTCTCAAAAAATCCAGAAATGGGTTCATGGTTGTGAATGTGAAAGTAGTTGTGCATAGTGTTCAGAAAGAAGTGTTAAATCTGAGTGGTGAGAAAATGAGTTCTTTTGCAAGCAGTGAAAAACCTTTGCAGGCAGTGAAAAACCAGGGCATCATTTCATTGTCACGACCCAGTAGTCACCAGATGCTTAGAATTCCATGTATTTTCAGGACAAACCATTCACTGACTCCTTTGACACCCAAAGTATGCCAATAATTCAATGTATTAGTTGGATGCAAATTTTGTACAATAAGGTATGGAAAGCAAACCGTAATTGGGAGTGCCTGAGTGAATGGAGCTCTATCTTTTGACAGAGCCCATTGTTGAACTCCAGTCTGAACCTCCGACCCTTCACTTTGCAAGGATACAATAGCCTTTGATATGAGATGGTGGGAAAAGGACTTGGAGACTCATTTCACATTCAGTTGCAATACATCAGTTTGGTGAAGACTTTTAGCAGCTTTAATGACCACAGCAATTGATGGTTAAATCAATTTGTGCCGGTGACAGCATGGCTGGCCTCTAGACTGTAACAATCCAGGCTTGCACCAGGCAAAAAAGACTCTGTTATTCAGATGTACGCAGCTCCTACTCGGTTCAGAGTGAGAACAACGGGAAGACAGTCTCTCACAGGGCAGGCTCTGGAGAATGTACACATTCACTCCAGTGGACACAATGCCAGGGCTTCTTTGTAAAGAGATGCAATAGATTTTTTTTTTAAGTATTGTTGCAAGTAAAAATATACAGTAGAAGACAAAGATTTCTAATATTTGACTATATCCTAAGAGAAAGTAGCAAACCAGAAAGAATTTAACCTTTGTTCCCCTGATCAAAATGGGTGGTCCTACTCCCACCACCACTAGACATCCCTCCACCCATAAAAAACAGAAAGAAAGGAAAAGAAAATCAACAGCAGAGATTATGACAGAGGACGTTTATACTTAGGGGGAAAAAAAGTGCAATAGGAATTTAAAAATCAACACTGCAGTCTGTCAAAAAGAAGGAAATATTGCTCCCTCTTCTGTTTATCAGAGGAATTTTTTCCCAACAGAAGACATATTTTTTAATTTTTAAATATAAATGTTTATAATGAAAAAAAAATAATGACAGTGTCAATATGATGGGACAACCAGTATGACTTATTTGATATATTTATAATAAAAAATGTTAAATTAACAAATACTTTGCTGAGCCTACTTTTACATGTGTGAGAAATTTATACATGAAATTGACATTTTATATGTGGGGGAAGGAACAAAAGGTCATATTTCACTAACAAACTTTTTGTGCCAACACAGTGTTAGAAAGACTAAGTAAACAATACACAGACTTGTATAAAATGTGCTACCTAAGACATCTAATTATAAGTTCAAGTAATTGGGAATGCCAATATATTAAATGTTGAATTATAATGGCTGAAATAACCTAAGGTCCACAGATGGACTTCTAAGATATGAGAGCTAATTTAAATAAGTTAAGGTTTTTTAAAAACTGGCATCAATGCTTCAGTGTTCACAAAACAGAAATCATCTCCAAAATTACAGAAATAGTCTACATGTAGTAGTAAATTATAGATTTAATCAAACTGACTACAAGGACAGAATTTCTGTAATGCTGAGTTCTCTTTTATGTCCTAATAAAAATCACACCAACTAATACAACATTTTTTTAAAGCTATGGTGGAAAAAGGGAGAGAGGGATCTCTTTTAGAACATGGAAAATGGAGTGCACAATACATGCAGCTATACCATTGTGGATTTTTAAATATGTAAACAACATTTTCCACCAGATTTCTCTAAACATTGGAAGAATATTGAGGTTGTACAGAGGAGGTCTTGGCACTGAGTCCAGAAGCTGTGCTTGGTAACTGGGGAGGGGGAAGCAGAGGGGGTGAGTTTCCATGGCAACGCTGGTGCTGAAAGCAAATGGAGCAAGCATGCATCTTCCCAGGGGAAGAAGGGAGCATGGAAACTGGAAATGGAGGGGGAAAGGCATGGCAGCTTCTGAAAGGCTAGTTTATGCTAAATAAGTGTTTTGTGTAAAGCCATGATGTGCTCTCTATGTAGTGTAGGTTTTGAAAGATCTGACATCCTCTGGTAATGCATTGTTTCAGTGATTAAAGATCACTTTAATCACCCAGGAATATATATTTGTCTTTCAATTACCAGTTTTAATATATAAAGATGTCGAATTCATCTTGATGCATACACTGTCTTCTGCCTTCACAATAAACTAATATGAGATGACTAGAGTAGATATTTGCATGTTGTTGTTTTTTTAAATCATTGTAGCTGGGAATGAAGTTTATATGGGGGGAAAGAACGTTTATTTTCTTCTCTTAACCTTCAAAGGCAGATAGATGTGGTTTCTCATACTTTTGTCTATGAAACTCTATAATCATGACAATTGTTTCATGTGTCACAAGGCACATATCACAAGTCATATTCCTAAGAAATAAAACTGTATAAAGGCTAAGTTTTTATCTAATTAAAATCATCATTATTAATATTTTCATCTCATTATAAATGGCTCAATGTAAAGATTACAAGAGTAATGGCACCATGAAGAGGTGACAGGTGGAAGGCTAACTCTCCTCAATGCTCTGGTAATATACACATTACCACTGAATAAAGCCTTTTTATTAGAAGTCAGGTTATATTGCAAACTACAGAAGTTAAACTTATACCATCACCTGATGGTTTTAATAATAAAAAGCTAGATCAGAATACACTGGTCTATAAGTTCTGTGAAGGCAGTAACTGTGTCTCCCTTTTGACTATTGCCCAGAACTCCCACAAAGCCTACATGCAGCAGATACTCAATACACATTTGCTGACTATGGAAACAGTAAGATGAACCATTTTTCAAAATTGTGAGACACAACTTATAAATGTATAGAAAAGAAACAAACCTTGATTCTCCATCCCCAATGTAATAGGCAATATGCTCCTGTTCTCTTGTTTAATGCTAACTAATGCCTGGAAAGGTACATATTATCATCCCCATTTTACAGATGAAAAAAGAGACTTGCTGGAAGGCTAACTGACTTTTCCAAATTTACACCTAAAAAAGCTAAGATTCAAATCCATTTCTATCTAAGTAATGCCACTCATGATCTTTCAGCTTTCTCATACTGCTTACTTTACACCAGATGGCACTGACTAACTCCCACTTTGGTCTAATCAGAAGGATTAATAAGTGCCAAGAATACACTTATTATACTCACCATTCTCCTTGGGACCCCTCTGAAAGCCAAGGAACAGTTCTTTAGATTTCCTATCAGCCCTGCCCCTTTGGACATCAGAGAAGACCAGAACTTGAATTTCAAACTGAATTAACCAACTACAACTTTCAGCTCGTCAGATATAACTGGGGTTAAAACTCTGTAGAATTTTTAAAAGTGTATACCGGTATGTGTATTCCTAAGTTTTAATGCAATCTAGGCACAGCCCACACATGCAGTCTGACAATTAAGTTTGTGAACTTGCCACTGTATGCTTACATTGGCAGGACCTGTATTTTAATACGAACTTAGTCACTTCATAGAATAATCCCTCCACTACATCTTCATGATTTTTCTCTTTTCTCTGAAAAAGAAGCTGTTTGTTTTTTTTCTCCCTGTATTTCAAGAGTCATGACTTTCTCCCAAGTTTCCACCAACATTTTCAGACCATATTCTTTCATTCTTGTTTAAAAAGGTAGGATGAACCTTTATCTATGTGCTGGTTTATTGCAAGCAGATAATAGCATGACAGGCATTGTGTGAAAGCATTGGTGTATTTTCCATAAATATCACTTCAACTCCAAGTAGTGATATTATCTCCATAGAGAAGAATGAATAATTGTTGTTATGTTTGTGTGGTAATTGATATTCTTCTTTAGAGACCTACAAATGGTCCTAATATGTAAAGTGTGAATTAGGTCCTAGTATGTATGAGATACATATGAGGGGACAGTGCTAGGTGATTATTTGTTCTATTTATTGCTGAAAATCTGCACGGACAGAAATGTAATTTTTGGTACATGGTGATTACTTTGCAAGCCAACTATAGTCTGGCAAAGTTCATTTAGATCAATGCTGACAAATTCTGACTATATGTGCAGCAACAGGATATATTGCTACACAAATAAAACTAATTGTACCTGCCTATCAATCAGTACACACTTCATTCACAGAGAACTGTCGGTAATGAACACCATCGCTCCTAAAGTAGATTCAATATTGAAAGAAACATTAAACTTTGTGAATATTAGATGGAATCACTGGGTGTATGATTTTTGAATACTTTAAGGAGAAATTGGTAGAGCAATAACTGTAAGAAAGTTTACTGGTCATTGAAGGGAATGATACATCTATTTTTGAATTAAGGAATAAAATGTAAATACTTCATAATGACACTGATACTGCTTATAACTATTTCAAGTAGCTTCTTTAATATTCTACATTGATTAAATTGCATTTATCACTTAAACATTAAAAGAACCACATGCATTTTAATATTGAGAATCACTTGAAAAAACTATCAGAATTTCTTTAAAAGATGGAATTGTTGTATTAATAGGTTAGTTGCTAAGTTTCATTGCTTTCCCAACCCTTTATGATTTTTTTTTGCTCATAGGAGAAATTGATACCATATTATTCACTTTTTTTAAAAATTGTGGTAAAAAAACACATGTAAAATTTACCATCTAACAGTTTTTAAATGTACAATTCAGTAGTGTTAACTATATTCACATTGTTGTGCAACAGATATCTAGAAATTTTTTATCTTGTAAAATAACATTCTATACCTATTCAATAACAACTTATTTCCTCCTCTTTCCCCTCTCTGACAACCATCTTTCTACTTTCTATGGGTTCAACTAATGTATCTCATATAAGTGAAATCAAACAGTATTTGTCTTTTTGTGACTGGCAGATTTCACTTGGCATAATGTCTTTGAAGTTCATTTATGTTGTAGCATATAACAGGATCACTTTCATTTGCAAGATTGAATATACCATGCTATTATACTATATACATGTTCTGTTTAGCCATTCATCCATCAGTGGACATTTGGGTTGCTTCTACCTCTTGGCTATTGTGATTAATGCTGCAGTGAATGTGAGTGTGCAAATATCTCTTGAGATCCTGTTTTCAATTCTTTAGGATATATACCCAGAAATGGAGATGCTAGATCACATAATAATTATATTTTTAACTTTTTGAGGGACTTTTATACTAGTTTTCATTGTGCATGCACTATTTTACTTTTTTTTTTTTTATGAACAGAAGAGTTTTCATTTCTCCACATACTCATCAAAATTTGTTTTCTGTTGTTATTTTTATGCTTTTTGATTCTTTATTTTTTGGGGTTTTGATGGGAGCCATCCTGATGGGTATGAGTTAATAAATCATAATGGTTTTGATTTGCATTTCTCTAATAATTAGCAACATTGAACAACTTTTCTTGGCTTGTTAGCCATTTGTATATTGTCTTTGGAGAAACATCTATTCAAATCCTTTGTTCATTTTTTAATGGAGGTGTTTAATTTCCATTGTTGTTGAGTTAAAGCAGTTCTTTATATATTCTGGATATTAACCCCTTATCAGATATAACTTGCAAATTATTTTTTCCAGTCTCCTAGGTTGCCTTTTCACTCTATTGATTGTTGTTGTTGTTTTCCACTCAGTTTATCATGCATTTTTTTAAGTTGATTTAGTCCCATTTGTCTATTTTTACTTTTGTTCCCTGTGCTTTTGTAGATCCAAGAAATCACTGTCAAATCCAATATTATCAAGCATTTTTCCTGTTTTCTTCTGGGAGTTTTATAGTTGAAGGTCTTACATTTAGATCTGTTTTGACTTAGTTTTTGTGTATGATATAAGGTAAAGGTCTAGTTTTAATTCTTTGCGTGTGAAAGTCCACTTTTCCTAACACCATTTGTTGAAGAGACTGCCCTTTCCCATTGTGTAGCCATGGCACTCTTGTCTAAGATCTTTTGACCAAGAATGAGAGGTTTTTATTTTAGGTCACATTCCAATTCTATAAAAATGAAAGTATAGTTTGCAGAGATAACTGCAACTAACAATGGGTTAAAAATTCATTTCCCAATTTCTACTTTAAATAGGAAATGTTTAACAGCACAGGAGCTAGTTTAAGTAAGAAATATCTCTGTATTTCAGGATATCATACTCAATCTGAGTGTCTAACACTATTTGACAGCCATTAAATAATTATTTCTATGTTGCAAACTCAAAACTATACATGTATTGATAATTTAACACAAATACTAAGATGAGAAAATTGTTGAATATAGCTCTTAATTTTATATATTAAGCTATGTACAACTGAGTTTGATATCATAACTTTGGTGAAAAGCTAAGAAAATGTTCTCATGTTAAACAATGATCATTATTTTAATGTATATTAAAATATTGTTTACTCTTTATTTTTATACTGTGATAATTTTTTACATATTTCAAAATATTGGTCTATTACTCAAGGTATCCATTAAATGATCTAAGACCATATTTTGAAAAGCTCTGTCTTGAATCTATAACTATACATCTGCTAAAATATTGCCATCCAATAGAAATATAATGCAAGGCACATGTGTAATCTTTACTTTTCTTTTAGATACATTAACAAAGTGAAAAGTAATAGGTGAAATTAATTTCAATAATGTATCTTTTAACTAAATATATCCCAGATATTATCATTTTAACATGGAATACATATTTAAAATATTTTTAAATATTGAGAAATTTTGCTTTTTTTTTTTTCATTTTAAGTGTTCAAAATATGGTCCTTATAGTACACTTACAGCACATCTCAATTTAAAGTACCTGCATATGACTAGTGGCTACTGTATTGAATGGACTATACAGTCCTAAAACTTTAACCTTAGAAATCACATTCTCTGATCATAACCTTCAATCCATTCACTTCTTCTAATATCTTTCTCCCAAAGAGAGAAATCCTCAAGCAAAGAGACCCTGTGTTTGACACTCCCCTTCTCAGAGTTAGAAAAGCCTAGGGTGGCTTGCTCTCTAATCAATGTGCTTCATCTGCCAGACCATTCTACAATGCAATATCAATTTAAGCACTCTCTTTTCTATTTCTTCTCCAGAGCCATGAGCACTACTGAAGAAAGTAAAATAGCCACGTTGATCGATGCCATCTCACATTTATCCCTTTTACCCTCAGCTGAATTCATAGAATGAACAAATTTGGAGATAGAAAATTTGGTGAGTCCAGTGCCCCACATCTGGTCTTAATAGCACAGCCACAGAATGGAAATTGTATGCATTGAGCTACAATGTGCCAGACCAACTGTGTTTTATGATCCCCAGTCTGGTTTTCCCACGGCATATCCTCCCATAGCTAACAGCTTACATGATCTGAAACTCTTCCCCCTCTCCTGCAGGCCTTGCTGTGTTGGAATGTTGAGGTTTCTAATGCTAATCTTAACCACATTCTCCTCTCTGTGTGCTGCAC
>PVKE010042337.1:0-13794 GCA_004027555.1 Craseonycteris thonglongyai
CCTCAGCAATGGCTGACTCTAGCCTTCTATAAGGAGTTTAACTTTGCTGGCAACATTAGAAAGCAAACACACCTTGTACCACTTCTCAAGCACACACCATTCTTTACTCCCCCCCTTTTTTTAACACCCAAAATTACCCTATGATTTGCATGTTTCATGTCTTCATGACTTTAGTGGCATTTTCTCACTCCAAATTTATTATAGTATCTGTATCTTCTTTATTAGACTTTAAACTCCCCAAGTGCAGAAATTATATAGCTATCAGTCAACCTTTTAAAGCACTGTCCAGTTATCATTTTAAAAATAATTTTAATAGTGACAATAAAATAGAAAGTATTATGTAAATTTACCTGTTCTTCCAGAAGGACACAAATGAACAGGTTGTCTTGGTAACCACATAGCTTGGCTCTATCAGCTCCCCAGTGGGCACTGGGAGCACTAAGCCTGTTTCTTACCTTGCTCCCTGTCCTGTGGAGCTAATCCAACCATAAACTTGCCTTTGAAGTGAACTGGAACATCATGCATGGGTGAGCTCCAGAGAGCACACAAAAGCAAGAAAAGAAAACGGACATGTTATTCTTAACCAAAGGGACTGTGCTATTTCCGTGTTTCTATACTCACTCAGGCATCCCGCAGACTTCAAGAGCCTGCAGATGAGGTAGGAGAAGCAGCTAAAGTTAGTGTCTTGCAAACAGAGAATGGGCAGCCGATGAAGCTACAATAGAATAAAAGTTTTAAATTCCTAGTAACTGATTCTCTCTCTCTCTCTCTCTTTCTCTCTCTCTCTCTCTCTCTTTTTTCCTTTATCAAGGGTCATACAAACCACAAATACAAAATTCTTTAATGCTATAAACTCCTCCCTGAGAACGTTGTGCTCTTCTGGAAATGGCATCCACTCTTCATCTAAAGCATAATAATTGCCTTGTAGACCAGCATTCAACTCTATTTAACAGCCATTTATCCAGAATCTTTACTGGAAAGGAGTTGTGCTCATCAAAATGAGAGTACCATCACCATCTTCAAGAAGAAAAGCAGAAAGCAGCTCTCGTAGCCTATGGCTCTCCACGGCCACTTACAAAGCATGCTCTCAAACAGCATCAATCCACAACGTAGCAACATGGTGAAATATAAATGACTCCTTTCATAGCCAAGGGTTTAAAACTAAATGACCTTTTGGAAACGAACTAAATTGTATTACGTACACACCTTTTGACCCTGCAAGACCTTTCCTGAAAACAAATTCTATGAAAATAAAAGAACCAACAAAAAGTTGCACTACTTAAGAACGATGTGTGTTTTGGGTGGTTTTTGTTTGTTAGTTTTTGTTCTGTTTGTTTGTTTGTTTTTTACCTTTCTCACTCTCAATCTGGTTATTTGTAAACAATGAATAATAATAGTGCTTGTCTTATAGCTCATGTGGGAATGATGACTCATATGCAGGAAATGCCCAAGAGATATTAGCAAGGTGGGTATTAAAACCCTTCTTTTTTTTTTTTTTTATAGAGAAAGAAACTGTGTTTCAAAGATGCTCAACAATTGGTTAGAGGTAATAGCAGGTCTGGGATTTGAATGTAATTTGATTTCAAAGACTATACCCCTCAGGCCTCAAAGTCTGCTGCTTAACTTAAAGCCCCAAAGTAAACACGAAAAAGAGACATCAGCTGAGAAGAGTCTCTAAACACCATCTCTGTGCTCATTTAAAGATGCCTGCATTCAGTAACCATTTTTTCAAAGTGTGTGCTGTAATATTAGAATACTAAACTTTCAAAAACAAAAACAAAACTAAACCAAAAAAACCCAAGACCTTCAAATAACAAGGCACTAAACTCAAATGTCAAAATAACTGAAATGATGATTACTCAACATAGCCTAAAAAATGAACATGAACCTGAAAAACTGACACTTATTGATTCCGGACAGGGTATGGATTCACCAAAGGTACAAGAAAAAGGCTCTCTGTTCCTAGACATTAATTTAGCACTATCATTTCAATTTCATGTTTAAATATTTCAAGATGAAACACAAGAAGTTGTATTTTCCATCAGAAGTATCATTACTCAAAATAGTTTGGCTAGTTTATTAGGAGAAAGATCTGGATGAAAATGAGCACATTATACCAAAGTTGAATTGTTCTGAATGAGCACGCTAAAGATATACCAAAGAGGTGAGCCATCCCCTGAAAGAATGAACAAGGGAAGAAGGCCCATGCTAAAACATACTTACTTTTTGAGGTACGGTGCTAAAAATAAATTTCAAGAAAACAATGGACATCATCATCTAGCATGTAAAAATGAAACTAATAGGTGGATCTGTAACTCAATAAAAACTTATCTCTTTTCTTCTAAATGTTTTATTTTATCTCTTCCGGTTCACAAATTTGACCGACTGCCAATGTCCAATGTGAACTACTTTGGCCTTCACAAGTTTTTCTTTTTTATTTGTTTCACTTATCTTTAAACGATGTGCGCTTAAATGTGTAGTTTTAGAGATAAGCGAGATAGAATGTCTCTAAGTCTCTGCTGGTTGTTTCAGATCACACACTGGGGGTGGGGGTCGGGAGACATCCCCTTGAAGAATTTCTCAACCATATCTTTGCACTGCATGGAGTTCAGTGCCTATTGCAAATGGTGATCAAAATGAAATGCAGCTCAGAGCAGACAACAGTGAGAGGAGTTCCTTACTTAGGGGCGCCAAAGGCATTCATAAGTCACAGGTAGAAGGTGTGTAGTGTCTCTGCTCTCATAAGTTTCGATAGGTGTATGGTGAACCTTGCTTCCCAAAGACGCTGACAATTGAGAGTGGCCACATTTTAGAGAAAATGTTGCTATCTATTCTCCAGATGGGGCTCATTGTGTATCCTTTCACATGATCCGTCCCATGATGGGTCTAGTATAAGATCATTCGCATAATAGGATACACAAGAGATGTAGTATTTGCTACTCCCTCCCCCCTGGCCCTTTAATAATAGGACATCTGTCCTGCCCTGGTTAGTGGATTCCCTACACTGTCCATAGGAGATGACTGGCAAGAACAAGGTGTGCATTTTTTTAATCCAACTCTAACTTTCCCTAATCAGAGAAAGCAGAAAATAACCAAAAAATGGCCAACACTTTTCTTTCTCTGTCCATAAAATTTAAACTCCACTAGATAGATACAAGAAAAGAAGAATTAAGTGGTTGTTGGGTTTTTATCTTCAAGACTTTGGTAAAAGTTTTACTTTTTTTTTTTGGTTGGCTAAACTTTGGTTTTGGAAATGAAAATTAACATGCAAACAAAATAGTTTTTCCTTTAAAATCCTGCAAATTTATATTCGAGGTAGAAACTAAGAATTGAACCAGTCCCAGCGCTCTTTGCTTAATGTTAGGTTTTATTTGAAACAGTGTTCTTTTATACACATGGGTGAATGGTATAACATTTCTGCCAGAGAGTGAAGCTATGGGCAGGGCTTTGAACATCCGGGGATGTTGCTATAGACAGCTTTGAAAAGTTTTCCATCGCATTAAATGTGTTAGCTTGTCTTCTCAAGATAGTAAGGAAGTTGAAATATTCAGAAAACATTTCAATTTATGATGGTGTCCAAATTTTGGAAAAATATTGTGAAGTACAATTAAGGCAATGGTAAACTCTACCCCACTTCACAGACATATATTTTATTATGAATCATCCACAATGTAAGGTATTTGTAAGTTCTGGACCATTGAATTAATGTCTAACCATGCAACTCAGATAATAATTTTTAAGTCCTTGTGAAGTGAAAATATTTTCTCTAATGAAATCAATTAAAAATTGTAAAATCCATTTTCAAAAATTAGTCTTTCTTCTGAATGTCCTCATTTATTTTCTCACAATAAATAATCTGAAACAATATTCTGAACCAAAAAAAAAGCTATATTTGATTGTTATTACTACTTTCTACTTGTGAGGAAATAACTTCTCCCTTCACAGTATTGAAGTATGATTGCTAAGAGTAATTTTATTATATTAGCTAATTAGTTTTTTAGAGTTGTTTTTCTCTCTCCAATTATACTATAGTTCATGAGGGAAAGATCATATTTTCTCCTTCTATAAAATCCTCCACAGTGACTTTAGCAAAACTGGTCAGATAAGATAATGAAGGAGAAAAAGGCAATTGAATAATTGGGTAAGTAAATGATTTTAAGTTTTCCCAAATTTATGACAATTATCAGGATTTATTGAGTAAAAGAGATGCCATCCTATTTGGAAAAATCATATATTCTATTAACTTTTATTCCCCTTGTAATGGAAAAACTAAAATGACCCCAACCACATAGAAATTATAAACTTTTAAAAATATTTTGTCTTGTGGTAAAAATTAGACACTCTTTGCCATAGGTACCAATATTACCTCTTGTCTTTACCCAACCAAAAAATAAAATAAAATAAAATAATGCCATTAATGAGATTCTTGACTGGAGGGGCATAAAATGTTCATAAATATTAAAAATCCAGTGAATAACTGGGTGAATTGAAGTGCACTGTATTGCATTGAATTAGCAGGATTAAAGCAAAATGAAGACTGAACTGGATTCAAATCTTTCCAGCACTTTGAAAGCACCAGAATTTAAAAATATATCTCAGTCTTTAAGATAATATGCTGCCCATTTATAAAGATTATTCTATTTTTATGCCATTTTCCTACTTGTCAAAACTATTCCCCTGAACTGAATATAAGCACATCTGATAGGAGGCAAGACATGTTTGTTGTTGTTTCCATCACGTAAATATACACTTCCTAGGTGACTTCCTTGTCATTTGAAAGTTATACCATTGTTGTTATTTTTTGAAAAATGAAAATTAAAAGCTGCTGACATAAAACTATTTTTATAAATGTCACCAAATGGAATTTCTTCTAAAGATCAATAGCATCATCATAAAGCATACCTAAAAATGGAATGATATTATTCATGCATTACTTATAGCCGTTTACATATTAAGTCCACAGCCAACCAACAAAACATAGCACTCAAGGGACTTTAAAATTAAAAAAAAAAAAAAAAGTCTTTTGTCGAAAGTAAGTTAATAGCTTAGCATATTTAAAAATATCTTCTTTTTGTTTGTACATTCAAACTGATATGCAATGTCCCCAAATTTACATAATATGAATTCGAGAAGGAGCCAAAGGTTTTATCTTCATAGTAACAAAACAACCAGTTAATCCAGAGAAAATGAAATCTTCAAATGACCCAACTGATTGGAACTGGATGAAGAAAATTGGTTGATTAAATATTTCCCCTTCCAACTTCACATGGTGTGTTCTTATGGCAAATCACAGAGGCTAAATATTGTTCTCTATCATGCACCCAGGTGGCAGTGAGATACCTACAATTACACACTGGAGCTAAGTGCCAAGGTTCATGCCTGAAATTAGTGTCAAAATGAAAGGACCATAGAAAGTTAAGGTTAAAGGGGAGACAAGCGCACTCTCTTCATTTCACTGACATCAACACAGCATGAAATAAGCATTGGGCGTATACTTTCATTTTTGGAACTCTCATGGATTGTTCAACTGCTACTATTATAGTACAGGCTGCAGAAATAGTCCTTGTTTCTGCAAAGCAGAATACTGCTCAAAGCCTCAGGGCTGAAGCTGCCTCTCCACTCATCTCAACTAGCAGGTAGAGATTCCCAAAGAATGGGGCTGCTTTAGCAGAATGCTCCCAGACAAATTAGAGGATACTCACAGGCTGTCACGTTTGCTACTTCAAGGTGCAACCTCCCTAGCCTGCTTCAGCCAGGAAAATTAACACACGCTCCATAGATTATCAGTTGTACCTGCTCAAAGTAAGTCCTATATTCACATCTATGGATGTAAGTCATGGCACACACAGTAGCAAAATAACCTCATAGCAGAGGTCAGACGTAGTAACTGCTTTAAGAGATTTTCATGTAGAATTTCCTACGAAGTAAAATTCCTATCTTAAGCACTGGGTTTGAGAATCCATGGATGTATATATGTATTTGTTATGAGATTTCAAGGTTACGCTTTTGAATACAACTGAGTAAAACCATAAATAAAATTAACCACAAGAACTGCTTGGTGATACAAGAGATTTGCATAAAGATTTTGAATGCTGAATTTGGCTTTTGTTTAAAAACTCCAATGTGAAGCATTAACTAATAATACTTTATACTGACTAAGAGGGTGACTCTTTTGGGGTGGGGGAAGGGCAGTCAGCAACTTCTATGATACTGAAAACATCCCAAGCGAGAGAAATACTCATACACAGCCTAACACACTAAAACAAACTTAGAGTCAGCTACTTCATGGACCTGAATAGCGATGAAAAACATACACAAACATAATTGCACTTTCTCTTAGAAACACCCAAAAGCTCATTCTGTATATAATGCATTAATATTGATGAGTGACAATTTATTCCCAGAAGTAAAAACTGGTTAAAAATAAAGATTATTGTGTATACCTATACCTTGCTTAATAGGGTCTCTGACCCTCAAAGGAGTACTATTTCAAGGTCTTTGAAGGTCCATAAAATCAGGAATATTATTTTTTTCTTTCCCTGCTAACTTTCCTCGTATTGTCAGTATCTCTTCTCCTCTTCCCAGCCTCAAAAGCAGATTAACTGCATCCTCTATGCCAGACACTGTGCTAGGCAGCAGGGCTTTTGCTGCTAAACCTTCCAGTCTTGCATTTTTTTTTTTTTTACTTTCTTCTCTTATTTTACTGCTAGTTCTCTGAACTCTTTGCCAACATGTCAGTGAGGCACTGCTACAAACAATGAAACAGCCAGGACACAGGAAATAGGTGAAATGTTACCTAGCCTCGAATCACATTAGTTGTCACAAATGTCAAGTGTCAACTGATCAATGCAGATAATAGAACGTTAGGATTTTGTTTCCAGGACAGGTTTTGTGGAAGCCAGGGGCTTCGACCCAGACACTGAAGGATGGGCAGCATAAAGATAGCAGTGGCAAATGTGTGTTGGGTGCCAGAATGATCAGAAAAAATACAAGGCAAACTTCATGGGGGGCAATGAGTAGCTCAGCCGGCTAGTGTAGAATATTCTTATATAAAAATAGGCAATAATGCAGTAGGAAGACAGAAGCCAATTTGTGACAAGTTCAAAGAAGTTCTAAAATTTAAAACTTTTTTTCCTGTTAGCTCCTGGGGAATCCATAGATACAAAGGGGAATAATATAATGAAAGTACCTAGGTGGCTGTGAGCTAAGGACAACGACTTGCCTATTATGTAGCCACTGCTTTATTCTAAAGACCTTGAGCAAGCAGCCTACGACATCACAGAGGCTCAGTATTTCTTGAATGACTAGAAGAATGAAAAGAGTCTGAAAAGATCTGGGTATTAAGTCATCTCAGATGCTAACTAGCTCTGTGACCTCCAGAGAGTTACTTCTTAAAGCCTCAGTTTCCTCATCTACAAGCAGGGATAGTGAAACAGCTTTTTCTCAGAAAGTAATTTACAGGATTAAATTAAAAAACAAAGGTAAAAGAGCTTGACATATTGACTGGCAAACAGAAAATAAGTGTTAGCCATTAATAATTAGAATTACAGGTCCCATAAAATAGTCTAAGAAGCATTGGAAGGGAACAAGACTACCAGCTTAGTGTCTGCTGCACTGTGGGCTTGATAGTGAGGAAAATGGTTTGACGCACTTAGACAACGTTTAAAAACACATATCAATAACTTTGTAAAATGTACTCTGATTGTTTTAACTATATATGCTGCTACATTGGTATATATGTCAAGACTGTATTTTAAGACATTTAAAGAACAGACAAGGGAAATACAAGTTCAAAATGATATGAATTATGATGTGATTAGCTGCTGGTATATAAATAACAGGCGAGACTCATAATCTGCAAAATCAGGCAAATAATAAATATGGAATTAATGGTGACTACTAAATGAAGAGTCACAAGAATAGTATCCAGCACAGGGTAAGCAATAAATAAATGTTCATTGAATAAATGAATGAATGAATGAATATTTTCTAAATTCATATGTGAGGACATTTTTATAATGATTCAGTTGATTTCCATGTTTCAAGTTTCTAGCATATTGAATGCTTCCCATGTTTCCTGAAAAACCCTGTGTTTTCAGTGATGCCACTATAAACTATGTTAAAGCCCTTGAGATTGTGATCATTAACTAGATACACTATATGTTCCTGACCCACAGCATGCCACCTTGCTTGCCTTTCTCTAAGGAAACGCCCAGCCTTCTGCTATATTGTAGTCTTTGCACTTGGACTGTGAACTCCACTGCCAGAAAAATACAGGACATTCAAAGGTTTATGAATCACAAGAACATGTGCCTGAGACCAAGCAACATTAAGAATGTGAGCTAAGTATGGCTGAGAGATATTATTAAGAATGTAAAAAGGTGCAGTTCACTATATGGTAGAGGTCATAAAATCTAGCAACTTTAGGAGGACTCGTGTCATTAGGAGCCTATGCTTGGCCATCTCTTGATTTAAAAAAGGGTCCTAAACACCATTAAGCAAACTACAATTTTCACATTTTAAAATCTGAACAAATTTTTAAATATCTCAACTAATTATTAGTGAATGCGAAAGTATATAACAAAGCGTTTTAACATCCTCTTTTCTTAAACCATTCTGGTATCATTTAGACAAAAGTGTTGTACTGATGGCAACACAAATTAAAATCTGCTGTTGGATGACTGAGGTGATTAAACACAACACAATAGTAGTTAAAACTTTACCATGTGTCCTGGCAACACGATGGAATAGTAACTTGGGGCTCAGGCCTTCACTACCTAACTAAGCAGGTGCCCTCCCTGCCGGTTCTTTCTCTATATTAAATTCTCTAGATGATGCTTATGGTAAAGCTAAGGTTTTCTACTTAGCAAACTATTTTGTGAAAAATAAACTAAGACAGCCGAAGAACTTTATTGAATTACGCATGTAACTTGCTATTACTGGGAAAATCCCATATCCTACTATCAAACCCTTGAATTGGATGACCCAAGGCCAACTCACATCTTTCAGACTTTATACACAACTTCTACTGCAACAAATTTTGGGACCCCCAACCCAAACTCAAACAAATATGCACACACATAGCTTCAAAGTCAATACAGCTTTCTAGGTGACAGATATGAATATTGGCACACCAAAATAGACAAAAGTCAAAATTATAGTAGGCAGAGAGAAACTAAGAGTAACCAATTGTTCTGAAACACTAGTATTTGGAAAGGACTATTCATTTAAAAAGAAAGCAAACTTGGGGAAATTTAGGAAACATATTAGGAGAGGAAAATAATCTGATACCAGAGCTACATTTTACGTTCATAAAAAATTGTACTGCCAGTGTGTAAATTCAGTGATATTATATCCTAACTTTAAGTATCCACTACAATCAAAGTTAAATTGCATTAGAATTTTTTTCTAATTAGCATATAGCACAATGTAGTTTGGAAGCTAATGGCTTTGTGTAACTCGCTCAGAAAAACTGATTTAAGGATTTCATTTTGACTTACATGAATTGATCTACTTTGTCACAACTCATGTTCCCAAAAGATTTGATTCTTTAAAAGCTATGTGATTAATTTTACATGTGTCTACAGCTAAAAGAATTGAGGTGAAAAGATGTTCATGGTCTCATTAGCTGCAATCATATTACATTTATATATCTGCACTTAACCTATTCCATAAAGATAAATATAATAACTGCATATTTACATACATACATTTCATTTCGTGGCCCATTCTTAAATTTTAACAATACACGACATCTGGAAGCACAGTCTTGTAATAACGCATAGCATTTATTTCTTCTGTTTTCCCAGTCTTCCCGACTTTCATGTCTTTTTGCTTTTCCTCTTTAAACCGCCAACTATCATATCTAATATTCCTCCCATTAAGACACATCTAATTCTAGTAACGAAGTAACAAATTAAAATAGGAGGAATCTGGAAGTACTCCCTGTTTTATCTCAAGAATTCAATGCATTTGCTTCAGCTGAGATAAATGCATGAAGACTCTTCTGAAATAACTTTTACATAAGGCTAAAATGATTTCTGTATAAGAAACAATTACCAGCCAACATTATTATCACAAGAAAATTGTAAGCTAGAATGAACAATAAAAACACTGTATTTGAAATGAGATATGAGAGAATAGCTATTAAAATATTTTACTCAATTTCTATTACACCTTAAAATGAAAGTCATCAAAATGTCATTACAGGCCTTTTCCCCAGATTCTTTGGAGACTGAATTTAATCATTTCAGGAAAATGAGCACTATCCAACACTCAAATCCTTTGAAATAACAGCAAAGCAAAACACAATGTGAAATTTATAAGACATTTTATATTAACATATGTCCATATGTATTCATACATACATACCACATACCAGGGAGGATATTTCTCTTCTTCGGATACCTAGAATTAAAT
Organism: Craseonycteris thonglongyai; assembly: GCA_004027555.1. Lineage (NCBI taxonomy): Eukaryota > Metazoa > Chordata > Mammalia > Chiroptera > Craseonycteridae > Craseonycteris > Craseonycteris thonglongyai. The sequence goes on from PVKE010042337.1 coordinate 10,420, forward strand.
ATTTCCTGTGAAATTAACTACTCACACAAAGTATTACCTTTCAGAAGGCTTGAAGAAAGACACCAACTTAAGGAACCACAACACGGCTTTGTAAAACCCCAGTCCTAATAAAGCACTAAAGTAGCAGTGTGAAAAAAATACCTTCAAAAATCAATTTTTTGGAAATTACTTTCAGCCACAATTATTACCTGTACAACAGAGCACAGAACTTTTAACTGTTGCTCAACTACAGGGAGGGAAACAGTTGGATAAGTGAAATTACCCTACTAAAGGCATCATTGCGTGTTCTTTCAGGACACTAATATTCTGAAGAATTCTCAAGCTGGAGGAGACCTTGCACATCACCCAATCCTGGTCCTTGTTTCCAATTCTAGGAAGAAAATCTACATAAAATAGATACAGATCATTTTTTATTGATTCTCCCCCCAATGATCCCTTTCTTTAAAATACAAAAATCTGCTTATTTTCAAGGGTGAAAGTAAACAAAGTGGCTGATTTTGTTTTGTTAATAAAAAGCGAGGCAATTTTAGCAAACGACTAACAATACAATTCCCCAAAACAGTCTCTTCCTGGATCCTTTTATGTTAAAAAAAAAAAAAGAAGAAAAAAAAAAAGGCAGGGTTTACATTTTAAACAATTTTATTTACAGAGCAGTATTCTAATGCTACTGATATGAAATAGCTTGTACACAGCACTTAAAAAAATGTTTAATTTTTACCTTTCAGTTGTAGGAGGACGGCCCCTCTTAGGGAACCCATTTTTCCTGAAGACACTCAGTGCTGGCTGCTTTAGAATAAAAGTCATTCACATTTTACTATTAAAAGAAAAAACTACACCATGAGGCCGCTGTCTCCCCTGGAAGGAAGCTAGTAGCGCTTATAAGCAATAAATGCCTTTCCGGATACCTATTCTGTCACCATCATCTTATTAGCAGAATGTATAGTCCCTGCAGCATCTATTAAGCAAAAAAAAAAAATTTTTTTTAAGGGAATGGGGAAATGTATGCGGGCTCCTCTGCTAAGCACGGCTGTCTACTCCACAGCCTTTTCATCAGCAAGGCTCCTTTCTAACAAGGTTCTAGAATGCAAGGATGTCCAGGGCCCAGTAAGTGGCACACAGGCAGAACATTCCTGGGAGTCACCCACATTGGATCCAACTTTCCCTCAAAGAACCGGCCAGAGACAGCAGGCAGCAGTGCGGCGCACATCTGCCTGTCTTATTTATGCCTCAGCAGTGGCGAACCGGGGACTGAGCCCTCCGCAGAGAGCCGTCCTGACTTCTCAGCGCCCTCGCGACATCCAGACACTTAGAGACCGGCCTGTTTCAGAGGCAACCCCAACTAGATAGAAAGTAAAGAAACAAGGCTTACCCTCTCATGCTCCAGCCCCCTCAAGCCGCAGCAGCCGGATCACGAATGAAATGCTAATGCCCAGGAACACGAATGCCAATTTCCTCCTCCACTTTGCTCCAAGTTGGAGCCCCCCACCCCCGCCCCCCCGCCACCATAAAAGATAGCTGTTTGTGGAGGCTGCCTTGTTCCATACCATTAACTCAGAACAAAACATATTTTTAGTGGGACAGCCGTGTTTACTTGTAAGAACTGATGAATTGTTCGGCACCATTTATCACTTGCAGACAAAGACGTTCAGCCACAATTTTGGACATAAATCAAGGTACATGCTTCTCATAAAATAAAATTAAAAAAAAAAAGACTGGTAAGTCCCCCAAACCACAGAGACTGAGGTTAGACAGGCCATAGCAACCAAGAACAGGACTTGGGTCTCCAGAAGGACCTAGCAACCGATAAATGAGTTTAGATCTCTTTTCATCTCCACTGGTGTGAAAGCCAAAATTAAAAAGATTAGATCACCCTGCACCCATTATAAAAGGCGCCACAATGAAAAAGTCATTTCCAGCCTTTGAATCACATCAAATAAATAACATTCATCCCTGCTATAATGAACAACTTTCAAAGTAAATTGAATCTCCATAGTACTGCTTTCCCTGGCTGCACAGTATTTACATAACAATATATCACAGGAAGCTCAGAATGGGTCTTGTAAATGGGGAATCGGGATAAAAAGCATCTTTAGCCCCGATTACCGTATATACTCAGACTGCTTTTCAATCCCCCTCATTTAAACAATGTGTTGTATCAGGAACATAAACAACGTTTTTAAATTGTGGGAAATGAAAGTTTTGGGTACATTTTTAAAGATCTGGACTCAGCCCTTTTGAAGAGCACTGAGAATGGAGAAATCACTTAACCTCCTAAGTCCTTGCCCTGGATTCATTTTTGTGACAAAGACTTCTCATCTATGTGCACACTTGCTTCTTTGTTCGTGCCAGCAATTTTTCACCCTATCTCCTGAATTTTTATATATAACTTACGATGAAAAAACATTTGCAGGTTTTTGGAGCATGGACTCATTCATTGTTGGTTATTTCCTCGAAAGTATAAGGTATTCTCCATTGTCACCACAATAATGTGTATGAAGTTTTGGCAATATCTCTACACAAAATAATCATTGTCTACAGTCCAATTTTGACAAATTTCTCCAGGTCATTAAAAAAAAAATTTTTAAGACTAATATTCCAAAATACTTAGACTTCTATAAACTATATTTCAAATGAAGTATGTTACATCTGTGTTCAAAATATACCAGAATAATTTTATCTTTTCGTGGCAGTTCACATAGGCATTCCTATTTGAACTCCACAGGGAATCTCATTAATTTTTAAAACTCTGACCTCAGTACAGTTGAGTGTAAAAATAATTACAAATTAAGAATGAAAGAGCATCGCTTGAATTCTACAAAGCCATATGCTCTACGCTGCACAAAACATTGCTAACTGTAATCAAACAGAATTTTTTTCCAGATATAAATTTAAATAGTATGATAGATGTCACCAGACAGACAGAGAAAGCAGCTCACCCTTTCCACCCAGCCCCGCTCACACCTCACCTCCAACAATTCTAACACAAAGCCCAGAGAACACAGGTTTGCAGGCAAGTGACAGCACGGATGACACCCTCACGAGAATATTTCCCTGTTGAGACTTGCTTTACACTCCAGGTCTCTCTCAGCCACACGGATGCAAAAATACAAGAAACAAGGCATACATGTTTTCTTACCTAAAACTTGTCAGAAGGACGGTCTTTGAGTGGAGTCCTTGTCACTGTGGTCACACCTCCGGTGGCCCCTCTCAGTGTCGTGGAAATTGGCTCCACTATGTTTACTGCTCTGTGCCTCAGTTACAGCTGTGACACGCATCTGCCTGCATAGAACCTATGAGGGAAAATGAGAGAGAGAGGCAGAGGGAGGGGATGTGTGTGTGTGTGTGTGTGTGTGTGTGTGTGTGTGTGTGTGAGAG
>PVKE010042338.1:0-13793 GCA_004027555.1 Craseonycteris thonglongyai
CTTAATAACAAGTCACACATCTTCCATAGTAGCAATTAAAACTTCAGAGTCAAAACTGTATATATTGACAGGAAAAGGTAGATTAAATATATAGAAGTAAAGATTTATTTGCAACTCAAAATTGGGTCTTTCGAGTTGCCACAGGATCATCCACCTGAGTTCCTTTATAGGGGGTAAGGAGATACAGAGAGGACTTCATCATTTATAGTATTTATCTTTTAGGAAATCATTCATAAAATATAATTATAATTTGTATCTATTTGGTTTATACAATGCCTGCTATTCCCATTTGACTTTGAGCTTCATGAGCACAGAGACCACATTTGAGAGATTCATCACTGCACACCCAAGTTTGGGAAAATCTTAAACATGGGAGATAGACAGTATATATTTATTGAACAAAGAGAATTTGAGCTAAATTTTAGAACTGTGAATATGATATGAAGTAGGCTTCAGTGAGCAATATATATCTACTGTTGTCGGGACTGTGTTAAACAAAACATAGAATCTTTCTGGCTCAAGTTCATGTTCAGTTTGAGAGATGTCAAGCAACACAATTGGTTTCAAGGCCCCTAGAAGACTTTGATTCTTTGATACTGGCATGGCAAGTTACCCATGCCAGTAAGCACATAGGAATTTTCAAAGGGACCTTTAAGATAAAGAAAATTTTTGAGAGCAGAGGGTCACGGTTCACATTCTTGCCTTGTGATACAATAACAAAGCCATTTAACCAACTGATTCTGTAGAGGGTACTCAGCCCAGAATATCTTCTACGATGTGTCAGATTTAGCTGTTCCACAGATTAGCATGTTCCAGTCAATGAACACTGCTCTTCAAACCTGGAATCATTTTCAAGTCCAATCTTGTTGGGGGAACAAATGTATTCTTTCATGAAAGTTTTTAATTAAATGGAAAGAATACATTGTCTTTTAGTGCTGAGATTTTATGTAACATTCTAGAAAGAGCTTCAGACATTCCAGGAGGGGTTGTCTGTACCCCATAAAATCACTGATTAACTGACATCAGTTTTGGACCCCTGCTATCTACGTATAACTTTTCATTTCTACCTTTCAACTGAACTGTATATAAATAGACTCAAAATAAACTCATTATAGAGTTGGAAGTTGAACATATGTCTGAAATGTCACAGAATGCTTTGCAGCTGATGTAAGATAGTCTATAGATAACCATTTTTATTTTTGATAATAAAAGCTTTTCCTTTGAAGCTAAGATCTAAGATTTAAAGCACAGCTCAACAAATTTTTGTTTGATATAGAAACAGCAGTTTTTAAAGTCTTATTTTCTGCCAAAGTGATACCACTGGGAATTTTATGATAGTTAAATGACAAAAATAATGTCGTAACTCTCTTAGCACAAATAGCTCTTTCAAGAGTTCAGTACCAGCCTTTGATTTTATATGCCCAAAATACAGTGTCAAAGGTAACATAAATCAAAAATTTCCTAGTATATATGTGTAGATTGTTCTCATTATAAATGTATTCAGCTAATTATTGAAAATGAAACTGAATTTTCAGGAAACAAGGAGAAGCATGTCTGAAACAAAAACTTTGAGTTAAGATCATACATGCTTCAGGATGCCAGGATAGCTCAGCAGGTTGAGTGCTTGCCTTGCAACTGCAAGGCCCAGGGATCAAATCCTGGCCCTGACCCATGCAAACCCATGTGCTGAACTGCAGCACAACTAGTAACTGCTGGGATGCCTAGGTGGTGAAGGTTCTTGTCTCCTATGTGGGAGGCCCCCAGTTTGGTTCCCACCCCGCACAGTCCCACATCTACCTCTGTGGAATGAAACAATGCCACAACTAGTGATGTACAACTATGGAGACTGCTCTGGGTTCTTCCCTCTTCTCTCTCTCTCTCACCTTCTCGCAAACAATAAAATAAATCTTTTTTAAAAAAGTGTAAAAAGAAAAAAAGACCATACATGTTTCAAGTTCAGACTCCTGATTAATATACTCACATTCAAAGATGTTTTGGAAGTCGAAGAAACTCTCAGAATTGCCTATATTTCACTTTGGTAACAAATGCCACCAAAATCACAGTGGTAGAGTTTACTTCTCACTTAGAGAAGGTCCACCATTCAGGCAACCTTCACGGTGTGTATTTGCCATCTCAACTCCAGGATTCAGGCTTCATTGGAATAGAGATGAGCAAAACAACACCCATACCAGCTCTGAGGTAGGTAAGCCCCAAAGTAATCATGTCTCCTCCAGCCACAGGTTATTGGGAAGGACTAGTCACATAGTCCCACCCAGAACAAAGGGCCAAGAAATGTTGCTTTCCAGCCAAAAGGAAAAGATGTAGTTACATTAGTGAACACAAATGTTCATCTCAAAACTCTATCAAAGTAAGATAGATTTGACTTAAAATTACTTGTTTGTCCTGGGTTAAATAATGTCCCCCCAAAAAGTTAATGTACTTGCTTTTCACTCTTTGAAGACAATGGTCTAAACTGTCCTTTCTGCACTGCTTGTAGGTTAACTAAAGATAACACTTAATGTTTATCTCTTCTCATTCCATCTCAATTATGTCATTTTCAATTTACTTCACTGTGTTTTATTATGTATGTGTTCTTTGGGATTAAGTAATTAATATTTAACAATAAAATAAAATTAATATATGCTATATGTAAATTTTAACTAATCTACACTATTTTATTTTTATTGTCTCTAAAACACTTTTAGACAAATAATAGCCCACCTACCATTTACATTATATTTCAACTTCCAAATGTAATTAAGAGGAAATCAAGAACAAGAGTTAATTTTTCCCAGAGCTCTAAGCACAACCAACAATGTTAGAACTAACTGGTGTTGAATATGATGTATATTATTAGCATTCACTACTTTATTCATACTATGTGGCTAGCCTATATAACCAATCTGTTATGCTGCTATTATAGAAGCAAAATCCTTCTGTACAATGTTTTCAATGCACTAAAATTTAAATTCAAACCATTAAACATTGCATTTCACCGTGTTTGCCTACCCTTAATCTATAGTATGACAATCAAAAACTATAAAATAGTGATCTAAAATCTATAATGAAAAGAGTTATTTCCCTCTGTGATTTGACTATTATGACAATCCGCTTTCTCATTACCATACATTTTAAATTATGTAGTGGTGTCTTGTGCAAGTATTTAAAAAGTGTCTTTTGAATTCTTACCAAAAAGAGTAATGTCAGCTAAACCTCAAAGACAGAAACATTTTGTAGATTTGTTGAAACAGATTTCAATATTCATATTAGTCAAGGTTTCCTTTTCTAGAGATGAAATTCTGATATGTCTATATTCCAAGTTCGTGGCATGTGAGCACATCATCTGAGAATATGTTGGGAGATTTCCTGGAATACTGAGTTTTTAAAAATATTTTTGAAGATTGAAATCTAAGTTTAGTATTGGATAAGGGGTGGGAACAGAACTGGTAATATCTTTTAGCACTTAAATCCAAGAATATATTATTATATGTTTTCCATCTCTGCAGTCAGACATTTAAAGATAGAAAAGGAAAGGTTGCTAAACATACTCTAAAAGTTAAAATAATTTTATTTTGTGATCATTAAATACAGTTCTTATTTTTCTTTATTCTTTTTTTTTTTTAATTTTTATTAAATTTACTGAGGGTGACATTGGTTAGTAAAATTATATAGGTTTCAAATATAAACTTACACAATACATCACCAATATATTATATTGCTGTCCACCACCCAGAATCAGTTCTCCTTAAATTATTATATATTTGACCCATATTAAGCATATCCTATCTCACTTTTAAAATTTTATGTATAAGTTTTAATTACTGAAATTACTGTCCTGAATATTTAGTATTTTTCCATTATGATGAATCAAAGCACGGAGAGGAACACTGCACCACAGGATTATAAGCTTTCAGGGTGTTTAGGACTGTTGCCTATGCTTTGGACAAATCACACCCCTTCCTATGAGAATATAGAAAATGAGAAATTGATGTAGTTGCTCCCGTAACTAGCCAGATAAGTGAAGTTAGAGTTATAGACAAGACCTCAAAAAACATAAGCATACATAGTAAACAGCAGCTTTCTCCTAGGACATCAGCAATTAAAAATCCCAGCAGTTCCTTCTTGTTATTGTTCTTTTAGGGAATTCACTCTTCACTTGCTAGGTGGTGGAAATTTGGGAGACAACGCTGCCTTCATTAAGCATATGTGTAAATCAGAACTAATGCACAGATGTCAAAGGTCTGCTCTAAAATGTATTGCCATATCAAATTTTGTCGTATAAACACAACCGAAGCATTTCTGTGTGGAAATAAAGAGCATGTCTCCCAAGGCCGCCCAGGTCCCCAATCATACACATTTAAATTTGTCTTTGCTTGATAAACGTTACTGTCTTGGTTATCTTGGTTACAAAGATGATGCAAGCTCGCTCCACATTGAGTGAACTGAATTTTTTAAATAAATGTAAACCTAGATGCCCTCCAATATTTAACAACAATCATTAATCTACCTTTCAAAAAGACAAGAACATAATAGCACCTCTGAAACAGAAATTCTCATCTTATCTACACATACCATTCACCAGAATTAAACAAGTAAAGTGAAATTTTAAAAATAGCCAAATAAATGAGGTACTTGACACAAAGAGAACAAATTATCAGACTATTTTCCTAAGGACACAGTTACAATAGAATTAAAGGACTCAGCTAATAACTGAATTTCTGACATGAATATAAAAGGTCATCCTGATAGACGTACACATTCAAACTATTAATATAAATCAAGCTTATCCAACCTGTGGCCTAGAACAGCTTAGAATGCTTAAAACGTTATGAGATTTTTTTTGCAACCTTTTTTTTTTTTTAATAGGTCATCAGCTATAGTTAGTGTTAGTGTTTTTTATGTGTGGCCCAAGACAACTCTTCCTCTTCCAACGTGGCCCAGGGAAGCCAAAAGGTTGAATGTCCCTGCTGTAAATTATCAGCATTCCTGAGGCCAGCTCACCACCTCCAGAGTGTCCTTCTATCTGACCCAACCTAACCCATTTTTAAACGCTGCCTCACACAACACATAAAAGCACAAAATAACCACTTACAGATATAGTCATGTCAGCCTTTCCAGAATTTTCCTCTTGCTTTCCTTATTCTGACCTATTTCCATTACCTCTGTTTTGCCAATTGCTTCAAGAGTCACTCTGATTTCCTAGTCAAAGCAAGAACACTCATCTCTTGACAAGTTGGTCATGAACTACGTTCAACCTTAGATTCTTCTCACGACGATCCTGCATCTCTTCTTATTACCTTACACAATTACACGTAATGTCTACCCAACAATTCTATAGAACTGACAGCCTGGAAATCCTTCTCACCTAACAAAATGGACAGAATACTATTTCTGTAGATCAAGATGACCTCCATGAGTCTCATCTCTCTGGAAGTAAAGTCTCACAGGACAGCACTAGTTCATTCCTTGGGGCCGGTTCACATCGTCACATAAGGTGTAAACCAAAAGTTTCCCTTCATATTGTTGTATTTGATCTACAAGTTCAGCTCAACAGATATAATGCGTTAAATAATTGAGAAGAAGTAGCATCCAGGCAGTTATACTAAAAATTCTCTGGAGAGGAATAAGTAGAAGAAATGTTACACTGTTATTTTCAAAAGGAAATGAATAATTGCCATAAATGGGAAATGGCAAATATAAGCAAATGCCAGTGTATATGATTCATGTTTATTTATCAACTATTCAAATGTTTTGGGGTTGTGACCTTCAAAAATTAGTGAGCAGTGTTACACCAGTTTTGGGTTTTTTTAATATTTATTTTATTGTTTTTGACAGAGACATAGAGACAGAGGCAGAGGGAGACAGAGAGAAGGGGGAGGGCCCAGGGCAGTGTCAATAGTTGTACGTCATTGGTTTTTCAACATGGTTTGTTCCACACAGGTGGGCGGGGGCCTCTCAGGGCAAGAACTGGGCTGGGGGCCTCCTGCATGGGAGGCACAACCCCTCGAGCTAGGAGCCCAACTGGCGGGGGCAGGGGGGAGGGCAAGAACTGAACTGGAGGCCTCCCGCATGGGAAGCACACCCCAGTTCAGCATATGGGTCCACACAGGCCAGGTCCGGGATTCGATCCTCGGTCCCCAGGGCTGAAAAGCAAGCACTTAACCCACTGGGCCATCCCAGCTTCCCCACATCAGTTCTTAACAATTTAAAATAGCAAAGTTATGTTTTATTCCTGTGGTTCATTTAGCCAAGTATCTCAATACATTTTTATGCATAATGTTATAGTACTTCATAACTAATATCATAATAACTACCAGTTACTAAAGAAATTAAAGATTTTAGTTATACATTTTTACCACAAAAATTTAAAAACTAAAGTAGCAAATTATTCTTTCAGTTTTATGGTATAATTAACTATTTTCAGGTATGTCCAACCTGTAGCCCATTCCAGCTTTGAATGAGGCCCAACACAAATCTCATAAAACATTATGAGATTTTTCTTTCTGATGACCTTTTTCTTTTTCTTTTTCTTTTTTTAGTTCATCAGCTATTGTTAGTGTTAACATTAGTGCTAGTCTTTTGTGGCCCAAGACAATTCTCCCGTTGTGGCCCAGGGAAGTCAAATGCTTGGGCACTGCTGATCTAAATGAACTCATTCCTCTAGTTTCTGACTAGCTAAAAGGAGTGTTTTATTTTTAACATGAGTCTCTCAGTATTTGAAAGCACATGTGACTGGATCATGTAAGAGAACACTGATACAGGGGGAGAGAAAACATCAATTCTAATGCTGCATCCACCACGTTAAAAGTACTTGGACAAATCACCTAACTTCCCTGGGCTTCCAACTTCTTAATCGTAAAACTGAGATTAAGCCTTAAGCTTATTTTCATAAGATTATTCAGAGAATCCAATGTAAACACTGATATGAAGATATTTACAAAATAATAAAGAAGAATTATTGGACGTTATGGCTTCTATTTAGTTTCCAATATTTATTTCTCATAATATCTATTCAAATTGGAAATTCCGTCCTCATCAGCTTTATTCTTATGTGTTTCATATCTTATGCTCTTGCTACAGCATCAATCAGTAATCATTACATTTGTTCCCATTTTTCTATTGAGACTCTAGATTGTCAATTTTCTATTGACAATCAAATAATTTTCCTCCTGACACAGAAATAATACCAAAAACATTCAAATCATTACTGTTTTTTAATTCTTCATCATTCTACTCAGGTAACCACCAGCATACTATGAAAAATATCCTCTAAAAATTGCATTTTTAATAACTCTTTCTTTTAACTACCGCACATATGAAAAGGATATCAAAAGTATCTAGCGTCTTGGAAACTCCTTTCTTGCTTTCCCTCATTGTGTTCTGCTTCGTTGAAATTAACCTTAAATCATTAGAGACATAAAAGATCTGGGACTCATTTAATAGGTAGAAGTCAAACAAAGACCAGATAAATGGATGTAAATTGGTTTATAGTACAAAAGTAATTCTTGGTTGCATTAATGGAACTCTCTATAATAAAGTTTGAATTAGAAAATATAAACTCAAAGAAGATGTACAGACTTAACATCTTTGTTTCATATATTTTTAATAAAGCCATGAAAATTAAAATTGGTTGCAGCAAGTGGAAATGAATTTTTTTATCAGGCCAGCAATAAGTAGATCCCACGAGAATCTCAGAAAATAGAATGTCAACAGTAAGAAAAATTAAACTAGTAAAGCCAATTCCAAAGGATATTTGTAGATATGACTGCATGGCAGGACCCTGAGCCTGCAGCACTTTTAAATATAAAATTGTGTGAGAAAAACGGTATGAATGATTATGAATGGACATCTACATCTCTACTTGTTCCAGCCAATTTATTTATAAGATAAAAAGAAATCTAATAATCATCAAATTATTTTTTGCACCAAATACCTTCCAGAATGACTATTTAATATGGAAGATAGTGTTAAGTAAGATTGTCAAATTCACAGTACACTGTACTTACCAATTAATAAAAAACAATAAAGTAAAATGTCTAATCACATATGCTAAAGTATGGTGGTACTTAACAATATGAAATAGCTTGTCATATGTCACTCTGTCCATATAAGATTTATTTAAACTTCCTCCTAATAGTATATCTAGTTAAAACAAAGTTCCTTAAAATAGGGTGTCATTTCATTCAAGTAAGGCTTCTTCCCCAATTCACAATAATAAAATCTAGATTTACGGGTAAAAAGAACTTAAAAATTACCTAACATATTTGATTATTTTATAGATAATAAGAAAAAACTGACCCAGAATGATTTAACAATGTGGCTGACCCATTACAGAAAGCCCAATGTTGGTACTATACACGACGGGATCTAACTCGGCCCTAAGAAAAGATAAATTACTGCCATTTGCTACAACATGGGTGGACCTTGAGATCATCATGCTAAGCAAAGTAAGTCAAGACAGAAAAAGTCAGGAACCGTATGACTTCTCTCCTATGTGGGATATAAAACTGTAAGCAACAAACAAATAAGACAAACAAGCAAAAAAAACCTCATAGATACAGAAGATAGTTTAATGGTTACCAGAAGGTAAATGGGGACAGATAGTGTTGGAGGAGAGAGGAAGGAATTAAATATATGATGATGGAAGGAGAAATGACTCTAGGTGGTGAACACACATGCAATACATAAATGATGCATTGTAGAACTGTACACTTAAAACCTCTATAATTTTACTAGTCAATGCCATCACAATAAATTTAATAAAAAAATAAGTAAAAAAAAAAATCACATCACTTCTCTTGAGTCCAGTGCTGTTTTCATTTCAGTTTCCTCCCTCAATGTTTATGTGTGTATGGTTTATTGTTTAAAATAATGATATTTGATTATATAACTTCTAAAGAAGTATTCTAAAGACTAAGGCAGTATTTCCATTTCTTTATAAGAAAAACAAACAATTTTATTTTTCTAATTGGTTACTTTATATTTATAGGCATTAATTTCATCTTATTTTTTCCCCTTTTCACCTCAGAATTAAAATTGCTTTTAAACTCATTAAAATATGAGGACAGGCTGATAAATTTTGCTTCCACTGTAATCTTTTTAGTTACATTAGACATATCTGGATAAAACTGGTTCTGTGTAGTCACATGGTATCTCCCCTCCATCATTCTTGACCTCACACTCACAGATGCATACATTTTGCACCCAGTGCACATCAAAATGGTAGAGTGTTCAGACCAAAAAGCCATCACCATGACCTTCCTAGCTGAGGCCTGAGTTTTGACTGTCTTTGGCTGAGGTGATCCCTTATGGTGGTGTTCCATGGATTGATTTGGTTCTCAGGGTCATAATGATGGAGCCAAGTTCCACCACCTATAATGATCTTCTTTAAGAAGTCCTCACCTACTTTTTCAAAAAAGTTCCAGGAGTTCCTGAAAAATGCAAACTCTTTTCGTTTTTCTTTATTTCATCAGACAGCATGCACGGTACTCACCTGGCACAAACTTTGCTAATTCCAAGAACACTCATAATGTATCCCACTCTCTCCTTAGAAATTCCTAATTTACCAGCAATTATTTTTTGTTTGACAGGACAATTTCCACAGAGCAATTCTTCAATGCAATATTGATGAAGCTGATCACTTGCAGTCACAGGCCTTCTAAATTTTCTTCACAGTTTGTCATTCAAATCTGCTTGCCCACTTCTCCATCTTCGATGCCTTACCCAGTGTCCTACGGTACTCACATCAAAACACTGATCACCATAAATGGCTTGCATTTGTCTGTGAATTTCAACTGGAGGAACTTTTTCTCCTGATAAGAATTCAATTAACAGCACACTGTTTGAACCAAACATCTGAACATTCTTTCATTTCAATGTGCATTGTATGAAAAATGTAAGCATCTATGCATACAAGGTCAAGGATAATGGAGGGGAGATACCATTTGACTACACAGAACCAGTTATATCCAGATATGTTTAATGTAACAAAAAATAATACAATGGAAGCCAAATTTGTCAGCCTGCCCTTGTACATTCTTTTCCAGAAGGCTTTGATCCCCTAATTTGATTTCTCAGAACTACACATTTTCAACAGATTTTCATGATTTCAGTAACAAATCACTTCTACGATTGTGATAAGTAAATTAAATATTTTTAATATTAGCTTATTGTTTTTAATATGTATATAGTAATAGAATATAAGCTAAAAATGGCATGTCACTTTCTAACACCCTTTATAACAGCCATTCCAAATAATTGATTCAACCTCCTTTTTTCCCCTGATATGCATAACAGATGATATAAGACACATTCCCATAGTTATATGCATGGTTATATAAAATTCACAGAGTTATAGATTTTCTGTGCTCTCATCAACTTAAGGATATAAGAATGCAAGCAAGTGAGAGAGATTTTATTAAACAATCAACCTTAAATCCCTCTAAATGTATTAAAAGGAAAATATTAATCACTAACATGCATACTTTATACATTTTTAGTTACAACCTATTTTCAACCCACCACACACTGATTGTGATAATACATGATATTTTAGCATGTATATATAAATAATTATCATCTAGAAAGATAGTAATTTGAGTGGAGAAAATAGAACAATAAAATAAGATTAGTGTTGAATACTTCCATATTTACCTCAGAAGAGGTAACTGATAAATAACAAAGGAGAAACTCTTGCTTCTAGCCATGATAGAGTAACTGGTACCCACCGTGTTACTTCCCCTCACACTGTAAATAATTAGCAAGAGGACAAACTATCTGAGTCAACTATTTTTAAGCAGTGGAAATCAGTCAGTGCAGACTATGACCATTGAGAACAGGGAAACACAGGAGATGAGCCCCGCGCTCAAGCCAGCTTTTTGTCCAAGAGCAATTTCTGGACTGTGGTGTAGAAAGATAGAATCTAGGCAGAGTAAAAGAGTTTAGTTGAGATGAAATGGCGAAGACAGAAGTTTTGATCAGGATCCTGGAAAACAGAGAAGTGGCATAGGAGAAAAAAAATATATCTTCATGGAGTTTCCATATGGGTCCTTGAACCAGAATAGAGCTAAGTAAGCACAAGGCAAGAATCCACAAGGTCTTACTGAAGACAGAAATTGAAGAACAAATAAATGGAAGGATTTGCTTTGCTCATGGACTGGAAAGATTAATAGTGTTAAAATGCCCTTACTATCTAAAGCAAGCTTGGCCCAACACAAATTCATAAACTTTCTTAAAACATTATGACTTTTTATTGAAATTTTCTTTAGCTGATCAGCTATTGTTACTGTGAATGTATTTTATGTGTGGCCTAAGACACTTCTGTTTCCAATATGGCCCACGAAAGCCAAAAGTTTGGACAGCCCTGACCTAAAGCAATACACAGATTAAGTGCAATCATACATCTGGAAACTATCTAATCGTTACCAACCAATGTCACCCCATTAAATTTAACAATAAAAAAAATGCAATCATTATTAAAATATCAATGGCATTCTTCTCAGAATTAGAAAAACTAATCCTAAAATTTATATGGAGGGGAAGCCGGATTGCTCAGTGGGTTGGGCACTCACTTTGCAGTGCCAGAGACCCAGGATCAAATACTGGCCTGGGCCCATGCAGACCCATGTGCTGAACTGGGGAGTGCCCCCAGTTCAGTTCTCTCTCTCTCTATCTATCTATCTATCTATCTATCTATCTATCTATCTATCTATATATATATACACCGTATTTTCCAGCGTATAAGACGACCGGGCATATAAGACAACCCCCTAATTTTACAGTTAAAACATAGGTTTAGGCCTATATTCGCTGTATAAGACTACAGCCTCGGAAGTGGGGGGTAGTCTTATACAGCGAATATAGGCCTAAACCTGTTTTAACTGTAAAACTAGGGGGTCATCTTATACGCCCGGTCATCTTATACACCGGAAAATATGATATATATATATATATATATATATATATATATATATATCCCTCTCTCTCTTTCTCTCTCTCTCTCTGTCAAAAACTATAAAAAAAAAAATTTATATGGAACCACAAAAGATCTCAAATAGCCAAAAAAAAAAAAAAAAAAATCTCGAGAAAGAACAAAGTGGGAGGTATCATGCTTTCTGATATCAAACTATACTATAAAGCTACAATAATAAAGATAATCTGGTAGTGGCACAAAAAAATGATGTAGAGATCAATGAAATAAAATAGAGAGCCCAGAAATAAATTCTTGCTTCTATGGTCAATGAATCTATGACAAAGGAAGTAAGGATATACAATGATATAAAGAAAGTCTCTTCAATAAATGGTTTTGGAAAAAGAGGACTGAGACACATAAAAGAATAAAACCATGTCACTTTTTTAAAGGTTTATTTTACTGTTTTTGACAGAGAAACAGAGATAAGGGGGAGGGCCCAGAGCAGTATCCATAGTCGGACATCATCAGTTTTTGACATGGTTTTGTTCCACACAGGTGGGCAGGGGCCTGCACAGGGCAGGAACCAGGCTGGGGGACTCCCGCATTAGAGGCGTACCCCTTCGAGCCAGGGGCCAAACTGGAGACCTCCTACATGGGAAGCTCCCCCAGACAAGAACAGAATTGGGGACCTCCAGCATGGGCAGCACACTCCCATTCAGCATATGTGTCTACATGGGCTGGAGTTAGGATTTGATCCTCAGACCTCAGGGCTGCAACGCAAGCCCTCAACCTGCTGAGCCACCCCGGCATCCCTCCTTATCACTTTATTACACCACAGACAAAAATAAAGTCAAAATGGATTAAAGACTTAAATGTAAGACCAGAACTCATAAAACTCTTAGAAGAAAACACAGGGAGTAAACTCTTTGACACTGATCTTAGCAGTATCTTTTTCAATATGTCTCCTCAGGCAAGGACAACAAAAGCAAAAATAAACAAATGGGACTAGACCAAACTAAAAATATTTTTTACAATGAAGAAAATCATCAACAAAATGAAAAGACAACCTATTAAATGTAAAGAAATATTTACATGTTATACATCTGATAAAGAACAAATATCCACAATATATAAGGAACTCATACAACTTAACACCAAAGTAATCAAACAATCCAATTAGGCAAAGGACCTGATAGACATTTCTCCAAATAAGACATACCTATGTCCAATAAACACATAAAAAGATGCTCAACATCACTAATCATCAAGGAAGTACAAATTAAAGCCACATGAGATATCACCTCACCTGTCAGAATGGTTATCATCAGTAAATCAACAAATAACAAATGCTGGCAAGGATGTGGAAAAAAGGGAACCCTTGTGTACTGCCAGTAGCATTGTGAATTGGTGCAGCCACTATAAAAAGCAATACAGAGAGTCCTCAAATTATTAAAAACAGAGTTGCCATATCATCCAGCAATTCCACTTCTGGTTGTTTACATGAGGAAAACAAAAACACTAATTCAAAAAGATATATATATCCCTATGTTCATTATATCATTACTAGTAATAGCTAAGATATGGAAGCAATATAGATGTCTATCAACAGATGAATAAAGAAGATGCAGTATATACACATAATTAAATATCATTCAGCAAAAAGAAAAAAAAAAGTGAAATCTTGCCATTTGTGACAACATGGATGGACCTAGAGGGTATTATGATAAGTGAAATAAGTCAAACAGAGAAAAGATAATTACCATATGATTTCACTGACATGTGGAGTCTAAAATTATATATATATATATATATATATATATATATATATATATATATATATATATATAAAAAAAAAAAAAAATAAAAAAAAAAAAAAAAAAAA
>PVKE010042339.1:0-13792 GCA_004027555.1 Craseonycteris thonglongyai
GAGGACCGAGGATCGAATCCCGGCTCCGGCCCAGGCAGGACCCACATGCTGAACTGGGGAGTTCCCACAGTTCGGTTCTCTAGCTGTCTCTGTCTCTGTCTCTCTCTCTATCTGTCAAAAGTAAAATAGAAATAAATATGCACTGAAGATAAAATAATTACTCTCTATAAATATAAAAAGATATAAAAAAAAAAAAGAAGCCCTGATCTCTTTAAAAAAAAAAAAAGGTTAAAAACTAGTCAATTAACTTAATTAAGAACAATATTTTGGGGAAGCCGGGATGGCTCAGTGGGTTAAGCGCTCACTTTGCAGCGCCAGGGACCAGGGATCGAATCCTGGCCCTGGCCCTGGCCCGTGCGGAACCATATGCTGAACTGGGAGCTCCCCCAGTTCAGTTCTCTCTCTGTCTCTGTCTCTGTATCTCTCTCTCTGTCAAAAATAAAAATAAATAAATAAATAAATATATTTAAAAAAAAAAAGAACAATATTTTTTATAGATGCTTATACAAAATGGAAGGGTTATTTGAAGTGTTTCTTTTCCCTCTTTTTTTTTTTTTTGTTGGTGTTATGGTGAATTTTAAGCCTATTTATTTGCTTATATGCTTGAATTAATTCAAATTTTACAGACTTTCAGAGTTCCTGGAAAAAAGAAAAATCTTAAATAAAGACACAAAAGGAACCAGAGCCAGTGTCTGTCCTAATGGATATAAAAATTCACAAGAATACTCAAGACAGTTTCTGCACAGTTTTCCTAGCTCAGTTTGCAATGCATCAAACATAGAGTATAGGATCAGAGATGCTTTGAAATATACAAAAGCCTTGAACACAGGACTTGTGAGAACATTTAAAAACTGATTTCAAAAATACAGTGTGCATGAGTAAACATATACTTAAAGCTTATTTGTGTGTAGGAAAACAGATATTACAAGGATACCTGAGGCTGACTGAGTTAAAAATAAAAGGGAGATTAATGAGGGGAAAGGAGAAACATCTAGAATTTGGAGATTTTGGACAGCCCTATAGTCTTTTTTTTTTTTACTTGTTTCTTTATTATTATTTTTTTAAGGTTTATTTATTTATTTTTTTTTGACAGAGAGAGAGAGAGAGAGAGAAGTGGGCGGGCCCAGTGCAGTCTCCATAGTTGTATGTCATCGGTTTTTCTACATAGTTTCACTCCACAGGTGAGCTCGGGGATGTGCAGGGCAGGAACTGGGCCCAGGGCCTCCCACATAGGAGGCACACCCCCCATGAGCTGGGGACCTCCTATATGGGAGCTTGTCCCTGTAAGAACCACCTGGGGGCTACACCTCAGTTCAGCGTATGAGTCCAGACAGTCAGGGCTGGGATTTGATACTTGGACCCCAGGTCTGCAAAGTGAGTGCTTAACTGGCTGAGCCATTCTGTCATCCCCATGCCCTACAGTCTTTGCTGATTTTTCTTTTGCTTGGGCATTTCTTTCAGAGTACGATATTGTTCAGGGAGGTAATGTTGATCAAATAAGAGTACAAGTGAGACTTTTGCCTTCCTTTGGTGTACGAGTATGATTAATCTGTTTGTCTTCTGAAGACTTTCAGTCTGTGATCCATCCAAGGTATTTTACATAATTATCAGATACTTTGTCTGATGTATGAAGACCTATAAAAACAAAGAAATATTGTGATCCTGGGTTTGCATTGCCCGAGCCATTAGTGAATTCTGGAGTTGATGTCTGTGCTGAAAGTCAGGAAAACATTCCTTGATATGATAGTCATTAAGCGGTGGACAGTCCTGAAAGGGAGGTCTAAGAGACGTTGCCCACTGAGTCATATAAAACCACATTGGAACTGGCCCTGGGGAACACTGGGCACAATGAGGAAAAAGGTTGGGTAACCCCAACCAAATGGACCTTTTCTTCTCCAATTCCTGTATTCCTTTTTGATATTTGTTCCTCTTATTAATAAACTCAAGACTACAAACAATTACAGAAAAACATGTATGCTTTGCAATCCAGAGGTCTGGTTTTCTTGCTGATAGAATGGAATTTAGTAATGCTTCTCTTTTCTGGAAGTCCCTTATTTGTTATCAGAACAAAAGCTTTTAGCCAAAATTAGAGCATATAGACTGAAATTATTTGTAACTGTGGGAACAACTGTTTGAAATCTAAGCAATATGGTCATCTAAGCAATATAGGTAGCGGCTAACTGACTACACTAAACAAAGTCCAAGAAAAAGTGCAAAATAAATATGGATGTCACCAAGTCTATGTAAGAATACTCCAGCATTTAACTCATAGAATACTCCTCAAGCTTCTTCCATGATCATTTCAGTTATTTTAGACCTAACTCTAACAGTCTACTATGATATGGTGGTTATAATAAGAAATATATATTTGGTCTTCATCCCCCATTCCTGGCACAGAGCTTCTAAAAGTCTTGGAATTTCCTGAGAGATACGTGTGAGTAGAGCATCTTTTGTTACTCATAATAAACCCCTTGAAATCATAACTGAGCTAATGAGGTGATTTTTAGCAGGCCCCTAGATAGCTTCAAGATTGGAGCTGATAGCAGGATAAACCAAGCATGAGATTAAATGGTTGGAACTTTCAGCCCCACACCTCTAACCTCCAGGAAGGAGAGAGGGGCTAGAGATTTAGTTAATCATCATAGTCAATAATTTAATCAGGGGAAGCCAAGATGGCTCAGTGGGTTAAGCGCTCACTTTGCAGCCCTGGGGATCGAGGATCAAATCCCAGCCCTGGCCCGTGTGGACCCATATGATGAACTGGGATGTGCTTCCCATGCAGGAGGTAGCCAATTTGGTTTTCACCCCCTGGCTTGGCCCCTGGCTGGAGGGGGCATGCCTCCCACGCAGGAGGCCCCCAGCCCAGTTTCCACCCTGCGAAGTCCCCGCCCACACATGTGGAACAAAACCATGTCGAAAATTGATGATGTAAAATTATAGAGACTGCTCAGGGCCCTCCCCCTTCTCTCTGTCTCTCTCTGTCAAAAACAATAAATCTTAAAAAAAAAATAATTGAATCAATCATGCCTGTGTAATGAAACCTCCACAGAAACCCTTAATTATGAGCCTTCTAAAAGCCTCCAGGTTAATAAGCACATTGAGGTGCTGGAAGGGTGATGTGTGTAGCGAGGGCATGGAGGCTCCGTGGCCCTTCCCCCAGACCTTGCTTTATGCATCCTTCCATGGGGCTGTTCTTGATTTGTATATTTTATAGTTAACCAGCAAATGCAAATAAGCTGTTTCCCTGACTTCTCTGAGCCATTCAAGCAAATCATTGAACCTAAAGAGGGGGTCATAGGAACCCCATCACCAGTTGGTCAGATGTTTAGTGGCCTGGACTTGTGGCGAGTGTCTGAGGTGGGGACAGTTTTGCAGGAATTAACTTGTTGGACTGCACTTATTCCAGGTTGTTAGTATTGGGGTTGAATTAAATTGAAGACATCCAACTAGTGACTGGAGAGTTGGAAAATTGGTTGATATGGGACAAAAATCCACTTATTTGGCATCAGAAATATTTTATATAAGAAGCAGATTATAGTATCTACCTAACTGAGTCTCAGGGCCCTCAGTAATTATTAGAAGCAATAAAAATGGAGACAGGGAAGAAGAGTCACAGAGGCAGGCATACATACAACAGAAAGAAGGGACTCATCACGGATTGATTTGGAACAGGTATTGGAAATATCAAGAACTGCTAAAGCTTGCTGTTTTGTCATTGTATTTAAATGTCTAATAGCATCATTAGGAGCAAAAGGAAATCCAGATGATTTCTGGAATCCTGAATCAAGAATCCTGAAGAGTCTTCTGGAATGCAGTGTAGCAATGTCATTAGGGCACAGGCTCTGAGACACACAGCCTGGGTTTGAATTCTGGTCGGTACCACGTGGCACCTTACCTGTGCCTCAGGTCTTAGTGTTCTCAACTATAAAAGGGTGGGGGGTGGGGTAATAGTATCTACCTCATAAGATTATTATGATAGTTATCTGACTTAACATACATATGTGCTTAGGACCTTGTAAGCACTATGTAAAAGTTAGCTATGGTAATTTTGTGTGTATATATAAACTGAAGAATCTGGATCATAATAATAATTATACCATAAATTTGCAGAGTGCTTCAAAAGATCCCTAAGAGGTAGGCAGGACAGACATCAGTATCACACCTTTCCCCTCATTTTACAGATTAAAGAGAACAAAGCTCATAACTTAATTAGCATCTTGTCTAAACCACGAAATCAAAGTAAAATGGTAAAGGTTAAAAACTGGTTTCTAATCCATTTTTAAGGGATATTTATTTTTAAAAAGTAATTGAATAGAGATATTTTTGTTACTGTCGTTTAGAGAATAAAGTGGACTTATCTGTGGGAAAAAAAGTTGTATTTGTAGATGTTAACTATTAATAATACCAGGTAAGAGAGGTGGTTCATATAGAACCCATATATATACTATATGCTTTATTTTTGGTTATGTTGTTTTGGTTTTTTAAGTACTTTTTTATTATTATTAAATTTATTGGGGTTGCATTGGTTAGTAATAATTACATATGTTCCAGGTATACAACTCTTTCCATCATCATCTATTTAGCTCCCCATCCCTGCTCTTCCACACTCCGCCCCCCTCATATTCAGTAACCACTAAACTATTGACTGTGTCCATAAGATTTTATTTCTTTGTTGGTTTCAGTTTTATATTCCACATATGAGTGAAGTCATGTGGTTCTTAGCTTTTTCTGTCTGATTTATTTCTCTTAGCATGATGATCCCAAATTCCAACCATGTTGTTGCAAATGGTAGAATTTTGTCTTTTCTTATAGCTGAGCAATTTTTCATTGTGTAAATGTACCACAGCTTTTTTATCCAGTCATCTATCAAGGGGCACGTGGGTTGTTCCCATGTCTTGGCCACCGTGAACAGTGCTGCGATAAACATTAGGGTACATATGCTTTTACAAACTAGTTTTCAAGTTTTTTGTGTGTACATAACTGAAAGGGGGATTGCTGGGTCATAGGGTAGGTAGTGCCATTCCTAATTTCCTGAGGAATCTTCATACTGTCTTCCAAAGTGATTATACCAATTTACATTCCTGCCAGCAGTGTTTAAGGGTTCCTTTTTCTCCACAGTCTGTCTAGCACTTGTTGTTCCTTGTTTTGCTGATTTAGCCATCCTAGCAGGTGTGAGGTGGTATCTCATTGTAGTTTTGATTTGCATCTCCCTAATAGCTAGTGAAGTTGAGCAGTTCTTCATGTCTATTGGCCATTTGTATGTCTTCTTGGGTGAAGTGTCTGTTTAGGTCTTCTGCCCATTTTTTTAATTGGAGTTAAAAAAAAAAACTTTCCACTTTTCTATCACCTCTCTTACAAAACAATCATAACCCAAATATTTAAATGAGTTCCAAACTTAAAGGTACTCCAAAGTGGGAGAAATTGATAATTGATGTTTGTTTTGATTATTTAAATAAAACATTTGAATTGGGAAAAGCTAAATATTTGTATTAAAACATACCTTATACTTTTCATTTAAATTAGTCATTTTAGATTATATAATATGCATAGATTTGGAACAGTTTTCATAACTGCTAAATATTAGCTGCCACACAGGAATCCTAAACACAAATTTCACTGGACAAGCTTTAGATAAGTTGAGCTCTTACCTAATGGTTAAGTACATGTACTAGGAGCTGAGTTCAAATCCCAAGTATGTCATTGCTTAGCTGTGTGACTTTCAGTTAAATTCTTAAACTCCTTAAGCCTCAGTCACTTTATTTTATTAATAAGAAGTCTGTTAATTAAGACTTCAGAGGTCAAGTGGCATAGTCCAGGTTTCATGCTAGGAAGTGGTGGATATAATGAAATCTAACTAATAATGATTGCTAACATTTGTTGCCTGTCAATTTCATAAGCTTCCAAATAATGTTAGTTATTATTAGACTTATTAGTATTATTGTGTCTCCACAAAATATCGGGTTACTCTGGACAAGTAATATAATGTTTCTGTTATTAAATTATTATTCAAATTTAAATAAAATCTAAATAATAATAACACTTCCTAACCTGCCTATATTTTAGGCCTAGTGTCATGATTGAACATGTGTAAAGTGCTTTATAAATTCATGAACAAGTATTTGCCAACTTACTTTAATGGTTTTAGGAGCAATTATTAAGGTTCTCAGATCAAAAGCATTTAATACTCAGAACAGAGGTAAAGGAAAAAAGCAAAATGAAGATGTAGATCTCGTATCTCAAAAAAACCAACATGGAATGTGGACAATAAAGTCATAGATCTAAAGAAGGTTTTGAGCTACTGAAATGGAAGCAACAAATTAGGTCACAATTTATAGAACACTCAGTACTTACTCTCTGTTTTGGTGGCTTTCCCAATATGATTACATTTGCTACCTCAGTTCCTACAGTTTCTTCTAATGCTGGCCATTGATGGCACCTTCTTGATTTCTAAGGCTATTGTAGGCTTATTATTTAAAGATAGAGATAGATGATAGATAAATAGATAGACAGATGATAGAGAAACTGAGAGAGAGGAATATCTTTTCTATCATTTAAATTGGAACATTCTTGGGGTAACAGAACTTTCTATCAAAAATTTCCTACATTAATTTTGCCATTTCACAAAAGTTTCAATAAGTATATTCATATAATTTAAATATCACAATTCAAGTATACTATTTAAAATCATAAATACAGCTAAAAAAGTGAAAAAACAAACATCTAACAATCCATGAGAGGGAAAGGGAAGGGGAAGTCATAAATACCTATTAGTAATATAGCTATGATATATTCATCTTTTGTAGTAGGAAATTAAATAATCTTGTCCAAAGTTTAAAAAAATAAAGAAATAGAGCATACCATGTGCGTTTTTAATTCTACTACCAAAAATGAAAGAAATTGAAACTGATAATAGTTGCCCCCTCTAGGAAATAAAAGTTTGTGTAGAGGGGTAAGTAAGTAGCACTAGAAATGAAAATTTTTCTCCTTATCTTTATCCATCTATTCTACTTGGATTTTTCAAACTTCTTTAGTAAAATAAAATTGGTTTATTTAAGCCATGAATCCTTTTTGTAGCTTCTTTTATCTTCAGGATAAAGTTTAAACTTCTTGGAATGTCTTTTAGGCCCTTCATAATTTGCCCTCTGTCTATTTCTCCAGACTTCTATGCTTGCAGTCTCTACATCAAATTATTCCTTTAAAAATCTATGTGTAGGACTCCTTCTGAACATATTCTCTTTTCCATGCCTTCTCCTTCTCCTACTCCATGGTGCACAGTAAGAAATAAATCTGTTTGAGTATATAACACATGTATACCTATACAGACACAAATTGGGAATTGTACAACACAACACTTACCTTGCCATATTCAATACCTTCTGATATTTTTTGCTCCCTTCTATTTAACTTTTCAAATGCCAGTCCTGACTTTGTGTTTGTTGGACTTCTATTTCATAAACAACTGTCACCAATTTCAGTTTGATTAATTTTTTTGTTTGTTTGTTTTTGACACACAGAGAGAGAGATACTGAGACATAGAAAAAACTGAACTGGGGGAACTCCCCAGTTCAGCATATGGGTCCACATGGGCCAGGGCCAGGATTCGATCCTCGGTCCCCAGCACTGCAAAGTGAGTGCTTAACCCAGTGAGCCATCCCAGCTTCCCCAATTTCAGGTTGATAAGCACTGCTTTGGTCCATTCTGATCGTTTGACCTACATTTTGATCACTTTTTCACTTCTCTGGGTAAGTCACATTCACCCTCCAAATATCAGTTCAAGGATCACCTCCTCTTAGAAGCCTCCCAGGACCAAGAGCCAGATAGCATTCCCACAGCATTACTTCCTGTTCATTCCCACGGCATTACTATTGTGGCACTTACAGTTTTGTGACTATATTCTTGACTTTCTCTAGTGTTAAATTATAATTTTTCTAATACTGACTCATTCAGTATTAAACATCCAATTCCTGGCATATAGTATGTGCTTGTTAATTGTATTAATGTAATATTGAATGAATTTACAAAAGAATAAATTTACCAAATGACAAATCATCAAAATCATTAATTTACAAAACATATTTTAAAGAACATTTTAAAAATGCATTCAATGGTTATGAACATATTATTGTTATTATTATTAGTAGTAGTATTTTCAAATAGTTGTTATTGGATTGGTCATTTAGTAACTGGCTTGTGGAATATTAGCTTTCAGCAAATTAGCATTAGGAAAACTTTTATTAGTGAATTGATCTAAAAGCCCATAACTTTTCCTATTTAATAGATAGTAGTAACAATTAGATTTTTCTTCCCCAGAATATTGTACATGACAAAATAATTTATGTAAAAATTGAATAGGGTTGCTTTGGAAGTTGCTGTATATTCCCCCAAAATGTTATTACCTATTTTTATTTAGGTGGCTAGCATGAACAAAACAAATTCTCCTGAACTAGTTATATGCTACTAAAACATTTCTGCTTGTCTTGGCCTGAGACTCCTTTTGCTTAGTTGATACGAAAGCATTTACCGGTATACCAACTTGTCCTATATAATTAAGACTTATAACTACCCCCATGTGAAACACAACTAGAAAAAAAACCAAACAACAAAAAAACAGAAAAACAGACCCTATCTTAGTTTGCTTGTGCAGCTATAACAAAATACCATGGAGTAGCTAGCTTAGAAAACAACACCATTTTATTTCTTACAGTTCTGGAGACTGGGAAATCTAAAATAAAGTCGCTGACGTAAAGGTTTGGTATCGGATAAGAACCACTTTCTCACACAGTCAAAGGGAGAAGGACACTCGCTGGGGTTTCTTTTATAAGGATATTGACCTCACTCATGAGTACTCTGCCTGCCACCACTCCTGTCCCCCTCCCCCCAGCTCTGTGACTTAATCATCCTCAAAACTCTCACCTCCAAGTACCATAACATTGAAGGTTAGGGTTTCCCTATGTGAATTTTGGGGACACACCGCATTCTATCTATAGCAGTCCACAGAGAGAAGGGGGAGGGACCAAAGCAATCTCTATAGTTGCCCATCATTAGTTTTTTGACATAATTTTATCCCACACAGGTGGATGTGGGGCCACATAGGGCCAAACCAAACCAGAGGCCTCCCTCGTGGGAGGGGAGAACCTTTGCCGCCATCCTGGCGGCTTCCATTTGTGTGCCACAGTGCAGCATATGGGTTCACATGGGGTGGGGCCGAGACTGGGTCCCTGGGCCTTGTGGTTGCAAGGCAAGTGCTCAACCTGTTGAGCCATCCTGCAGCCCTATAACTGATCATTTTTTTAAATCCAAAATAATATGGAATTTAGCACAGGGATCAATAAAACAAATTCTTATTGGTATTGTTATTATCCAGTTGTTAATTGTGGTTTAATCTCATATCTTAAAGTGATATGCCTTTAAAATTTAGATCAGTCATGTTTCTTGAAACATTCCATAATAAAACATAGTACAAAGAAGTGACTCTACAGTTCATAAATCCATAGTAGCTTAAAGAAATTTATTACTCTTCAGGACATCTGCATTTTTCCCCTGTAATCTTTCATTACATCTGTGTGACATTCATTTATCTATACTTTATTGAGTAAAGAAAATAAAAAGGGTTAGGAGTTGAATATTGACTTTAGTTAGCTGAATACTTATAATACCTCCACCAATGTCATTAGAAATTCTTAACCAACTTCCTTCTCTCTCGGCTGTTAACAGACATTTATGCTAAAATCTATAGTAGTACACCTCGCTGTCCACAGTTCAGCTCTACCAATTTCCCACATTTTCTGACTGAGCTATGATCTAGTAATAAAAGGAAGAAAGAGAGGGGATTGTTCCTTTACACTCCTGCACAAAATGCAATGAAGATTTTATTAGCCCTGCTATAGAATACAGGACAAAGTGGGAAAGAATATGCCACAATCCCTCTGGAGGAAAATACGTATATTTTTTTAATAATAAATAGTATTAATTTCTCCACTGCCTCTCACATACACAAAATGAAGTTGTCAGTTCTGTGCTGGGTGTAGTTCAGACATGGATAAATTCTGAATATTCATAAACTTTTCCTGTCATATTTAAACTAATATTCACTCTCAGGTTACAAAGCTATTTGGAAGCTTTTTCTTACTAAAATCAACCCCGTTTCAACAGTAAATGTTCTGCCTACCTCGTAGTTATTTTTTTTTCACATGAATATATTTCTACTGGGTGTTCATTGTGACAGTCACCCCTTGCATGTTCATTATGGGAAAATATGCCCAATCTCCCAGATCCTTCTTTCTTAATACGCTATTTGTGGATACTGAGATAACACTCATTGGTTGACTGACTAAACACATGCAATTAAAGATATTCCTTAATACTTATTCTAATGAGGTAAACTTCCCTGTAGCTTTAAGGAACAGTAATACCAGCCTGATGTTTTTAAAATAGTCATCTGCCTGACTTTTCTGATCTGGATGTGATCGGTGAGTCATCTCTTGCTATTCTCTGAACACAACAGAGAAATGAGCTCTTCAGAAGACCTTGAAAGGTGGATTAGAAGGGGAAAGTGGCTAAGAGAAACAAAGTCTAAAAATGCCAAGTATCTTAATTTGTTTACAAAAAGCCATGTTTCAAAAGCTCAGGCTGAGCAGTGAAAAAATAATAGATATTTTCCAACTATATGTGTATCCAGTGAAAGAGTATCTGAAACCTCTGTTTATGGTTCCCATGAAAACAAGTGTGAGAATCAGATGATTCAGCAGATTTTAGGTGCTTATTTTCATAGGAGAATGTTAAACTTAATGTCAAGTGTTGAGTGAGGTTTGACTGCTTTTCCGGGTGCCCAGGACATCTTTGTAAACACAGGAGTTAGAGATTAATACAACTCATTTATTTATGACACAAAACTTTTCACATGTGCCTGGACCAGAGGAGCTCAGAAAAGTCTGTGCAAATCTCAGTATGATTTATGGAGAGGCTTTCCCTCTCACACTAAGATCACACACATTTAAGGGGAATGCAAGGTAGGAGAAGCTGTTTCCTCTACCAAGCTGGAGAAAGGAGTGCGGGACATTTAGAAAGACCTAGGGAAGGTACCACTGAGAAGGCAAACTGCTCAATAAAGGCTAGAATGCACCTTTCGGGAAGAAAAAAAATCTTTCATCTTATTTCCTTTTAATGCAATTGCCTTTAACACCTGGGTCCTTAACAATTAAAAAAAAAATGTGGTACATATATACAATGGAATATCAGTCATAAGAAAAGATAAAATACTGCCATTTGTGAAATGAATGGATCTTGAGATTAATAGGCTAAGTAAAATGAGTCAGACAGAAAAAGTCAATAACTTTATGATTTCACTCACATGTGAAATACAAAACTGAAAGCAATAAGCAGCAGAACAAACAAACAAACAAGAACTCACAAACACAGACAACAGTTCAATAGTTACCAGAAGGTAAGTGTGTGTGTTTGGGGGCGGGGGGGGGGGGAGGGAATGATAGAAGAGGGTCAAGGGAGTCAAACATATGGCGATGGAAGGAGAACTGATTATGAAATATTTAAAATATATAAATATATGAACTATAAAATATTCTATAAAATATAAAAATTCTGCAGAGTATCATGCCATTTGTTTAATTTCCAAAGCTTATTGAAATGCTCAGAGCAAAAAATAAATAAATACAAACTCCCATGAAAATTTCATAAATATTTTGCTCTCATCAAGCACTAAAAACCCTAGATTTTAATTTATAAAATAAATTTTAAGGATCATAAATTCTATGAACATTTCTTTAAAGCTCACATAAAAATGGGTAGGAAGAGCCATTCATCTGCATGTACTAAACACTGTGTAAACTGTCTTGAGGCAATTTAATTTTGTTCACTTACTATTCCAACTCAAGACGCCCATACAGTGGAACCATGTTCCCATCTTCACCCGCCTTGCCAGAAGGGCACTGCCCAGGGAAACAAACGAGTTAATGAGGGGTGGGAGAAGACATCAGGGACCAGCTGAGCCCCAGAGACAGAGCCAAAAACCAGTATGGGGAGGTTGCCAGACCATAATAGCCACATCTCAGGTACTATAGAACAACAAATCATAATTCAGCAGGTTCCTGAGATTTTTAAAAGTATTTTTAGGGGAAAAAATAATTTCCAAGTCTGAGGAAGCAACCCAATAGCATTGAGTTATTTGAAGGCAAACCACATTAGGTGAATTGATCTTCTTTGTCAACCTGCTCTTGACAATGAATGGAACCAAGCTGGTGAAGGACTAATCAAACCCTAATGAGCGTGAGCCTGTCTTGAAATAAATTCCTCCCCTGGGTTTTTAAGGCATCAGCTCTGGCAGATGAGACCTGCAGTCAATCAGATGTGTGATTGCATCATGTAAACGACACCTGCCGGACTTGCCTGATTTGCTCTTATGAAATTCCTGTCAGTTTTGAGACATAAATAATTCAAGCAAATGGCTTTGGACACCAGAGACTGCCAATTATTATTTTGTCACCAACTCATCACCATTTGTTTTAGTCACCAGAGTATTTCTTAAAGAAAGAAAGAAAGAAAGGGAGAGAGAAAGAAAGAAAAGGAAAAAGAAAGCCGACACTTTCAGAATAAGTTCCACATTAAATCAATTTTCTTTCCCTCCAATGTCTTCTCAACTAGGTTTATTTGTATTTTGAAAGAAGAAATGGAAGTTCATCATTTAGAATGCTTTTTGTGTCTCTTTGATTCCTCTACAAAAGTTCAAATATAATAGAGTTGGGAATTAAATACTACAAGCAATTACATCAGAAAAATAGAGCAAAGCTCTTTCTGTATTTTTAAAAGAACCATAAAATTCCCAGAGTACAATCAACACATTTAAGAATTCAAGAGGGAGAATTACAATGCTTACATCAGCTTAATAACTGAAATGAATCCAGCATTTCCATTTTAAAGCCACTAATCCAAGAATAAAGGGGAGATAAAACAAACTCAGACAGCTATAAAAGAGCTGTTTGTGACTGAACATTGTGGCTTTTCCTCAAGGTTAGGGTTACCTCTAATAGAGTCAGAAGTTGCTAGGTGGGCTGCAAGGTCATGTTGCTCTTCTGATCTTGTCCCCTCTATCATTAGCAATGTGATGAACAATGCCATTGATATCTATATCAGCAACTCCATTTAAGAAGAATTTTATTATGACACATTCTCTCCTGTGTTTTCAGTTCTGCAGTATACATTGTAAAACACTATCAGAATGTTTGTCTTTTTATACTTTAAAGTATAACCCCACAAATTCTCTGTCCTCAGCCAGCTGCAAAAATAAATCTACTGAAAATTAACAGTAGCATGTCTTATCCTTGAACACAAGCAACTTCCGGAACTGAAGTTATTTTTTTCAGTTCTTCACAACTCCACAGGAGAAAGAAAAAGAAAAAAGAGTTTCAAACTCTAAATTAGACCTTATTCTGCCATTTGAAGTGCTATTCTGAGGTGGTTAAATGAAGTTTCATGAGGCACTCAGTCAGAACCAGTCAATAAGTCATTAGTGCCATTAACACTGTGGTATCGTAGCTGAGACCTGAATTTGGTGGTTATTCCTCTTATCAAAGTATTACTCCAAGAAAAGCACATTTGGAAATTTCTCTTAGATGAACCACACTGTTCAAAGGACCTGTGATGTCTTCCCACAGTTTCAGTTGAATCAGCTCTTTCCTCACTGTTAAGATTTGAAGAGAATGTTCCTGTTGTAGGGATTGCCAGATTTAACAAATAAAAACATAGGACGCCTCATTAAATTTAAATTTCTGATAAACAA
>PVKE010042340.1:0-13791 GCA_004027555.1 Craseonycteris thonglongyai
AGCATATGGGTACACACGGGCCGGGGCCGGGATTCAATCCCCGGTCCCCGGCGCTGCAAAGTGAGCGCTTAACCCACTGAGCCATCCCGGCTTTCCTATCCAGTGCATTTTTTTTTTTAAGATTTATTTTTATTGTTTTTGACACAGAGAGAGAGATACAGAGACAGAGACAGAGACAGAGAGAAGGGGGAGGGCCCAGAACAGTCTCCATAGTTGCACATCATTGGTTTTTCCACATAATTTCATTCCACAGATGGGAGTAGGGCTGCACAGGGCAGGAACTGGGCCGGGGTCTTCACCCTGGTGAGAACTGAACTGGGGGCACTCCCCAATTCAGCATATGGGTCCACATGGGCCAGGGCCAGGATTCAATCCTTGGTCGCCGGGGCTGCAAAGTGAGCTCTTAACCCACTGAGCCATCCCGGCTTCCCCTAGTGCATTTTTTAAAAGATTTATTTTATTGTTTTTGACAGAGACAGAGAGAAGGGGAAGGGCCCAGAGCAGTCTCCATAGTTGAACATCAGTTTTCAATAGTTTAATTCCACACAAGTGGGTGGGGGCTGCACAGGGCAGGAACCGGCTGTGAGAGCCCCCCACATGGAAGGCACGCCCCAGCGAGCTGGGGGCAGAATCGGAGACCTCCCACATGGGAAGCTCACCTTGGTGAGAACCAAACTGGGGGCCACACCCTAGTTCAGCATATAGGTCCACATAGGCTGGGGCTGGGATTTGATTCTTAGACCCTGGGGCTGCAAAGCGAGCGCTTCACCTGCTGAGCCATCCTGGCTTCTCCTCTAGTGAGTTTTTGACCTAGTGTGCACCTCATTACTTTCTCCTCTCATGCTGCCAATATCTTTTCACTATCCAAAGCATCTCTAATTCTAGACTATGTGTGGTAGACTTTCACTAAAAGCTTGAGGGAAATAGAAGGGGGCACATACCATGCAGCCAGCATCTTAAAATTGTGTGTTGGGCATTGCTGTTATTTAAAGTTGCCTGGTCATTCCTGCCATTAGGCATCTCTTAGTGACTGTCCAACTTTTCTTCTCTAATGCCAGCTTGCTGTGTACACGCATTTTCCATCAACACCTTTTCACATTTCCTCTCTCTTTCCCCTAGCCCATCACCCTGGAAACTCAAGAGTTCATATGGGGGAATTCTGCTCCCTTGCTAAGCATCACTACATGAAGGGGGTAGAGGAACATGGGGAGGGGCAGAGAGATACATCTTCTACATCCAAAGAGGCCTTGGAGGTAGTTTTCTGGTAAGGATGACCTCTCGCTCACTACTAGGATTTAAGGAGGCCCAGCATGGACTAGGGACACCCCCAAGTTCCCCCAGATAGAAAGAAGTTACCACCTCCCCAAGGAAAGCATTGTATACCCAGCAAAAGCAACATAAAGCCACAGTGCACAAAGCACTAGCCAGATAGCAGCATCAGTGAAACTAGCTTCTCTGTGCCATTTGCCCTGCATAATTTGTTACTAGACCCAGATGATTGGGGAGTTATTGTTTTAGAGGGAGGGTCGCAGGTGATATTTTAGCCCATTAAGGCCTCTGCTTCCCAAGGCCGGATTTTCCTCTGGCAGTGAATTGAAGTTTTTCTCTAGCTGCCAAGGAAGGCAGGATTTCAGCAGAAGGTAATTTATGTTAATTTTTTCCCTTTCTGGTCCATTAAGTTTTGTAATGTTAATATATCTTAGAGGGACCTCACTGCACAAGCTGCTGTATCTTTCCTGGGGTGCTGCAGGGCTGCCTGCCAGTACAACCTCCAGGGTCCTATGTGCCTGCCCTTCCTTCACCACCTGGGGACTCTCTACCAGGGGGGTGGCATCTAAGAGGGGTTGGCTTCCACTTGGATGAAAGTTAATGGTTCCCTGCAGTGGGACCCCTGGATGCTCTGAGAGAGCAACAGTACCAAAAAAACCTTCCCTAGGCAGTTTCTTCAGAGTTCCTTTAACCACCCCCGTTCAGTTTGATAGAATCTAATAGGGAAACCTTCTGAAAGGAGGCTCAGGTGGAATAAATTAAGTAACATATCCATTTCATGAGCATCCATTATATATGCTGGCTTGGGGTGGGGAGGTGGGGTTTGGAGATTAAATAAGGAATCAAATATAATTCCTATTCTTATGGTGCTTTCCATCTAGTTTGGGGGTGGGGGAGAGGGTAGATGTACCCAAGAATGACCAGTTCTGTTATAAGGTGACTTGTATGCACCTAAAAATCATGGAGCTTTGGAATATCCCTCAGGGCTTATGGGAAAATGGGGATGGGGGCTCAACAGAGAGAACTTTACCAGTGACACATTAAAAAGAGATAGGGGGGAAGCCAGGATGGCTCAGTGAGTTAAGCACTCTCACCTTGCAGCCCCTGGGGCCGAGGATTGAATACTCGCCCTGGCCTGTGCAGACCCATATGTTGAACTGGGGTGTGCTTCCCATGTGGGAGGTCCCCAGCCCAATTCCCTCCCTGTGTGTCCCCCACCCACCTGTGTGGAATGAAACCATGTCAAAAACTGATGACGTACAACTATTGAGACTGCTCTGGGTCCTCCCCCTTCTCTCTGTCTCTCTCTGTCAAAAAAACAATAAAAATAAATCTTTAAAAAAATAAAAGAGATAGGAACCTAATAAAAATGGTAGCACAGGGGAAGCTGGGATGGCTCAGTGGGTAAAGCGCTCGCTTTGAAGCCCCGAGGATCAAATCCCGGCCCCGGCCCATGCGGACCCACGTGCTGAACTGGGGTGTGCCCCCAGTTCAGTTCTTGCCGGGGCCTATGTGGGAGGCTCCTGGCCCAGTTCCTGCCCTGCGCAGCCCTGTGCCCACCTGTGGAGTGAAACTATATGGAAAACTAATGTCAACTATGGAGACTGCTCTGGACCCTCCCCCTTCTCTCTGTATCTCTCTGTCTCTGTTTCTCTCTGTCAAAAATCAATAAAATAAATCTTAAAAAAAAAATGGTAGCACAGCTTTACAGATGTTAAATAGTTAAGAAAACATAAATACTGTAGTAAATATGGCACTTTGATTTGAAAAAGACCTGAAGTCTGCTTGTGGAAGTAGGTGTCAGAAAATCTACAACTTGTGTTATTGTGAAGTAGAGGAAGGAGGGTTAGTTAAAATTTGATGAAAATTTGTAACACCAGATGTGAATAGGTATGGCTCATAACACATATGGTGAATTGAAGTAGCTCAGTTTACCACATGTGTTATATGTGATGTTTCATGTATTTCTACGTGGGTTGGTTCAGGTAGGGGCAATTTTCTGTGCTCACTTAGTGTTTCTAGTGATAAAGTGGTACAGCAAACATGAAATTTGCATTTTTACACAAATTGTTCCTTAATATCAATTACTTTGTACTAAATTTACTTTTTCAAAACAAGTCTTATATAAGCATAAGATACCATATATACCGGTATGCTATATGCCAAATTCTATAATATAGGTTTGTAATATGACAATTTAAGTTACAAATTCATTTCTTCTCTCTACATGTTTTTCTGTCTCCAATCCAAGAATTGCCAATTCCTTTGTAATTCTGAGGCATCGGGGACATTTGAAGTACAAAAAAACATGCAGTCAATAAATCAATGAACAATCAATCTCTCCTATGCATCAGGCAGGGTTCTGGGCACAAGGGGATAGAGCAGTGAACATAACCATAAAGCCTTCTTCTTCATGGAGCATGGATTTTAATGGGAGAGGCAGATAAAAAACAAATAAGCATGTAATAGAATGTCAGGCAGTTAGATGTGCTGTAAAGAAATATAGAGCAGAATAAGTGGCTAGAGAGTAACTGAATTGGAGGGAGAGGACATGACTCCTTTTTCAAATAGATGGAGTAGTTGTGGGACAGGAAACATTTGAGTAGAGATCTAAATGAAGTGATGGGAAGGGAGGGGTGGGGGGGATGCTGGGATGGCTCAGCAGGTTGATCACTCACTTTGCAGCCCTGGGGTCCGAGGATCGAATCCCGGCCCCAGTTCGCATGGACCCTCATGCTGAACTGGGGTGTGCCCCCAGCTTGGCTCTCACTGAGGTGAGCCTCTCATGTGGGAGGCCCCCGGTTGAGCACCTGTCCCTGGCGTGCTTCCCTTGTGGGAGGCCCCTGGCTTGTAGGGGTGTGCTTCCTATGCAGGAAGACCCCAGCTGGTTCCTGCCCTGTGCAGCCCCATTCCCACCTGTGGAGTGAAACCATGCAGAAAAGTAATGATGGGCAACTGTGGAGACTGCTCTGGGCCCTCCCCCTTTTCTCTGTGTCTGTTTGTCTCTCTGTCGAAAACAATAAAAATAAATCTTTAAATAAAGTGAGGGAGTGAACCATGTGATTATTTAAGGCAACAACAACAACTGCAAAGGCCCCAAGGAAGAAACATGTTTGGTATATATGAGGCCAGAAGCTGCAACTGAGTGAGAGATGGAAATGAGCTAGGAGTCACAGCAGGGGACCTGGTAACATAAGGTTTATAGGTCATGGTCAGGTTTGAAGGTTTCTGTTTTTGTTTTTTATAAATATGATGAAAAATCATTGGATCATTTTAAGCAGGTGATAGGTATGATTTGACTGAAGTGTTAAAAGATTCACTCTAGATCATTGCTATCTAATAGAACATTCTTCAATGATGAAAATGTTCTATGTCTGTTCAGTGTAGCCATGGGCTACATGTGGCCACTAAACATTTGAAAACGGTGTGACTAAGGGAATAAATTTTCATTTTGTTTAATTTTAATTAATTTAAATTTAAATAGCCACATGTGGATAGAGGCTACTGTATTATATAGTGTGATTCCAGATGTCACGTATAAAATAGACTAAAAAGGAGTGAGAATTGAATCAGGAAGACTAGTTAGGAATGCAATAGTCCAAATAAGAGATGATGGGCACTTGGACTGAGTTGGTAGCACTGGGCGTGATGAGAAATGGTTAGATTCTGGATATTTTTTTGAAGTACAGGCAACAGGCTGATGGACTGAATATTATACAGTAATGGTGTCCAATCTTTTGACTTCCCTGGGCCACATTGGAAGAAGAAGAATTGTCATTAGAAACACATAAAATACACTAACATTAATGATAGTTGATGAGCTAAAAAAAAAAAAATTGCAAGAAAAATCTCATGTTTTAAGAAAGTTTACAAATTTGTGTTGGGCCACATTCAAAGCCGTCCTGGGCCTCATGCAAGCCACAGGTTGGACAAACTTGCTATAGAGTGTAAGAGAACAAGGAATTGAAAATAATTACTAAATTTTTGGCTTGTAGCTGAATGAACAATGGTTTTATTTCCTGACATGGGAAATAATGGGGAATGAGCAGAAAGTTTTTTTTTAAGATTTATTTTATTGTTATGACAGAGAGAGAGAGAGAGAGAGAGAGAGACCAGAGCAGTCTCCATAGTTGTATATCACTAGTTTTTGATATAGTTTCATTCAACATAGATAGGTGCAGGGTCGTGCTGGGCAGGAACTGGGTTGAGGCCTCCTGCATGGGAAGAATGCCCCTGTGGGCCAGGGGCCTTCCACATGGTAAGCTCACCCCAGTGGGAACCAAACTGGGGACCTCCCACATGGGAAGCACACTGCAGTTCAGCATATGGGTCTGTCTGCATGGACTGGGGCTGGGACTCAATCCCTGGACTCCAGGGCTGCAAGACGAGTGTTCAACCCACTGAACCATCCCAGCATCCACAAACTTTCCATTTGTGTTGTTTTGTTATTTTCCTCCAAATCCATGCTCCCTGATGGAACTGTACTAGGGTCCTAGAGTTGATAGGAGAGAGGAGAGTACCCTGAAGGACAGTCAGACTGGGAAGTATTCTAAAGCCAGGGATCTTCTGAGCTGTGCAGACCTGAACCTTACTCCTTGGCAGTACCTCTGAGAGAGTGCACTAGAGAGTCTAGGTCCTCAAGAACCAACTCCCTGCCCAAGTCTGGCTCCAAAGCAGTAGAACTTCCTGATCCAAAGGGACCAGTGGGCTGGGATGATGGATGTGTCATTGGTAGCCTGTGTGGCTAACATGTGGAAGAACCTTTCTGACTCTGTCTGAGACACTGAGCTTTGTGAGGGTGGGCAAAATGGCTGGGTATGTGTTCAGCCTCAAGAAATGGGTATCTGGAGTTCTCCTTAAGTGAATTTAAAGAAGAGAAAGAAGTGTAGGTACTTGAGAAGCATTGTGGATAAGCTTGGCTATCAGGAAGCTTAAGATTAGGAGGCAGAGTTAGGAATGGTAGATGCTTCTATGGCATAGATTCCAGGTTCTGAGTCCAGTAGTCAAGTTCAGAGTTTCTTCTGGGACCTTCTCAAGGAGTATAAAAGATCCTTTTATTTGAGCCATCCTATAAACATGTTAGGAATAACTTCCATTCTTTTCTTTTTTCATTTTGAGGAGGGTGGGAGGTCACACACTAGGATATCTGTGCGAAGGCAAGGATAATCAATACCCCTTTCCAAAAGTAAGTAAAATAAAGAATGCGGAGTAAACAAATATGGGTTGAATCCCAGGTCCCTCCCACAGTAGCTGTGTGATTTGGGGTAATTAACCTCAGTTAGTTAATTACTTTTTTCTGAGCCTCAGTTTACTCATTCATAAAATGGGGCCTCACAGGTTTGAAATGAGGGTTACATAATGTATGTAAAATATTCTGCATGGCACCGTATACATAGTAAGAACTCAGTAAGTGTGAATTTCCCTTCTCTGTAGAATTGGCCAAAGCTGCTCCTAGGAGATTTGGCCTCAGACCCCTATTGCGGTATGCTGCCTGACATCCCATGCCCTCTGTTTGACCTGGATTGCCCCTGGCTTGCTCAGATCCTTTCATGGCTTTTTCTCCCCTGCATTAATTCTAAGTATCTACTTGTTATTAAAGCAAAGTTCTCTTTTAGCCTAGTACCCTGTGATCTGAAAAACTGCTGTAAATAGGTGTGCTCCCTATGATGCAGTACTAGTGGCATTTTGCTCCTTAAATGTTAATGGCTAGGGCTGTACCTTTGGACAGCTCAGTGTACAGCACTCACTAGAAATTATTGTGCAGGGAGGTGGGGCAGAGAGAATGGGGGAAGGTGTTGAAGATCCATGGAGTGGGATGGTGGGCCTCTATGGGGAGAATGGTACATTCTGGAAATAAAGATGGGCTATTGGAAGTCCCCAGCCATGAGAGGTAGCAGGAGTGTGGCTTCTATCCAGCCCTCTTCCTTTTTTTTTTTTAAGATTTATTGTGTGAGAGGTGAGAGAGAGAGAGAGAGAGAGAGAGAAGCCCCCCTTCCTGGACTGAGTTCTCATTGCCTGTCTCTTGCTGAAGAGTGAGAGCTCCTAAGAGGACTTGAGGTGATAATTTGGTGCCTGATCATGCTTCAGTTGCAATTTATTTAAAGTTGACAACAGGGTTCCTGCCTTTACAAGCAGATTTTCAGTACTTGAATCTCTGAGGCTGCATTTTTTTTTTTTTGTCTTGATGAAAAAGTAGCTACATTTCACACTTATTATATAGCACCTGACACCTGGTACCCTCCAGAGACTTTATAAAACTAAGGAAATGAAACCCTGAGCACCATTGTAAACAGAGAAGTGAGAGGGGAGAGCCTATATTCTCTCCTTACAGGAGACAAAGAGCCAACCATGCCTCACCTCCACCTCACAGGTGGACCCAGATATTTTTTAGGCCAATCTTCAAAGGGCTTTGGATTGGTCCTCAGGGAGGTTCTAGCTCAGAGCCTCCCCTGGATTTACCTGAAAAATGGGTCAGTCTGGCACCATCATACCAGTTTGACCTATTGGAGATGAGACCTCCAGACCCATGAATCCTGCTTCAGCTCCACATGCTCAGCATCAGACAGTACCTACCATCTTTGCCAAACATCTCTAGGAGTTGAAGTATGTGAGCTTGTCTGCCCTGAGATGGGAAAGTGAGTACAGGATTTGGGTTGTGGTTCAATTGAGGAAAAGTACAACCATATGATTTTTCCTAACCCTATAACCCAACTAGTACTGATATTTCATCCCTGTTTGGGTCCCTACTGAAAATACAATGAGCTTTGTAGTCAGAGACCTGAGTTCAAATTGTTCTCTGCTACTTACTAGCCTTAAAACTTAATTTCTCTAAGTCTCGGTCTCCATATCTGTGCAACAGGAATAATAACACTTATATTCATCTAATACTGTGTAACAACCTCAAAGTTAGTGGCATAAAATACTTTTTTGTGTGATGGACAGTGGTCGTACTTATAGTAGTGATCACTTTGCTGTGTATGCAAATGTCAAATTATTATGTTGTATTCCTGAAACTAATATAATGTGCACCATTTATACTTAAAAACCCATTTGTCATGCTCACAGATTCTGTGGGTCAGTAATTTGGATAAGGCACCCTGTGGGTGGGTTATTTCTGCTTCATAATGTCTGGGGTTTCAGCTGGGATGACTTGAAACTGGGCTCAGTTGGGACTGTTGACCAGAGCATCTGTCCATGGCTTCTCCTCATGGCTTGGGCTTCCTCACAACAAAGTGGCTTCTGGAGTCTAGGACTCATACATGATGCCAGGTTCCAAGAGTGAGTGTTCTAGCCAACACAGCAGGAAATTTTTGGCTTTCTATGACTTGACCTTGGGAGTCACACAGTATCATTTACACCATACTCTACAGTCAAAGAAGTCACTAGCCCAGATTCAAGAGGAGAGGGGTAGAATAGACCCTACCTCTCAATGAGAGGAAGATCAACGAATTTGAAGCTATGTTCTGAAACTGCTACCAAATCCTCCCTCATTTGGTTCCTGTAAAGAATGAAATAACAATCTTGTTCATAGTAGGGACTCAATAAATAGTGTTCTGTATCCCCCTATCTTCTTTATGCCTTTCAGAATAATTTGCACTCACTTCAAAGGAGAGGAACATGACCAATGTTGCCAAAAGAACTAAAGCTGGTTTTATCTTTTCTGTCTTATGTCTCACTCTGGACTATCACAAAGCCTGGAGAAATTGTCCCTCAATGCCATATCTTGGGGTGGTGACTTGGGGCAGGTAGGTGGTTTAATGTTCCTTGGGTATTTTCATAGTTACTTCTCAGGATAGAAATTTAAAACAAAAAGGGAGAAACTCAAGTCCAGAACTTGAATCTCTGGTGACAGATAAGCTAGTCCTATGATTCCATTCTAAACATTTAAAGATTTAAGGTGATTCTGTACCTGAGTGTGTCCTTCCTTCATGCCCTCCAAGGAAACCACCCTAGGAAGTGTTTGCATATCTCGGAAGGAAGGAGAAGTCCAATGAGGCAGAGAATCAGAGGATAAGGAAGCTTCCAGGTGTGGAGCCCACTCAGAGAACACAAATTCCAAATTTAAAATCCAACTCCAATTTTTTGAGATCCAAGTTCCATTTACTCTTGGCAAGCTCATTTCTTTTGTTCACAGAGAGAGTAGAAGCTCTAAGGGGCTCAGAGAGAGACCTCTCTCACACCAAATCATTCTCAGAAGGCTAAGGTGAAGAGGTGAGTGTAAATGAACCAGGAACTTATAGCTTCTTTTTTCTTTTGAACTGTTACCATAAGGGAACATAAATTAAGGGAAAAACTGCTAAGGGAAAGAAAAGTGAGTAAGATTTTAGCCAACTTTGAGGCATTGAAAGCACCTTTGGAATGATGTTGTAATTCTTTCTCACCAAGTGCTGCTAGTGAGCCAGAGGACAATGAAAACAACATGGGACAAGCAGAAGGGCCCTGGATATCAAGGAGAAAGTGGTAGGGTAAAAGGTGGTTATCTGTTGCTGTGTAACAAATTACCTCAAAATATAGTGGCTTAAAAAAACTAAACATTTACTATCTCATGCAGTGTCTGAGGGTCAGAAGTCGAGGAGCAGCTTAGCAAGGTGGTTCTGGCTCAGAGTCTCTCAGGAGGCTGTATCACCTGGGTCTGCAGTCATCTGAGAGCTGGACTGGGGCTGGAGGATCCACTTCTAAGATGTGTCACTGATGTGACTGTTTGCTGGAAGTCTCAGTTTCTCCAAAGAGATGCTTAAGATATGGCAACCAAATCTCAGAGCAAATGGTCTGAGAGAGAAAGAAAGAAGCTTCAGTGTCTGTTTTTTAAATTGTTTTTGACAGAGACAGGCAGAGACAGAGAGAAAGAAGTGGGAAGACCCCGACCAGTATCCGTAGTTGTATGACATCAGTTTTCGACATGGTTTAGTTCCACACAGGTGGGCGGGGGTTGTGTGGGGCGGGAATGGGGCCAGGTGCTTCCCCCATGGGAGTCATGCCCCGGCAAATACTGAACTGGGGGCCACACCCCAGTTTGGCATATAGGTCCGCCCCGGCCGGGATTCTGGGATTCAATCCTCAGTCCCTGGGGCTGCAAAGTGAGTGCTTAACCCGCTGAGCCATCCTGGCTTCCCCTGCAGCGTCTTTGATAACCTAATATCAGTGGTGACATACCATTACTTCTGCTGTATTCTATTAGTCACACAGACTGAGTCTGGCATCAAGTGGGAAGAAACTGTACCAAATGTGAGTGCCAAGAGGCTGACATTATTGGAAGCTAAATACAGATGGGAGGGGCACAGAGCCCAGGAGGGCAGGTGGTTCTGCGCTCCTCCCTTGAGTACTTTTCAGTTCAGGGAAGGGCAACCTTCCTATGATCTCCACTCTAGCTTCTCTTCTTTACCCCTAATGGGCTATAAACTATGAGGACAGGAATTGTATAACTGTGCCTGTCATATTCATTGTTCCTTCCGGTGCTTGGCTCATGTCTGGTATATGCTAAAGGCCCCGATAAATGTTTGTTGATTAATGTGACGCATAGGAAAAGACATCTGAATTCCAGGCTTGTGAATGTGGACTTTGTATTATGGGTGATGGGAAGTCATTGGGCAGGGCACCCTTAGACCCAGTTTATGTGCAGGATCTTGCTGCTTCCCTTGCCTGGAACACTCTTTCTTCTGAACTCCTGCTCATCATTCAAGGGGGGTAACTGATAACAAAGTTTTGGATGAGGTGTGTGTGTGTGTGTGTGTGTGTGTGTGTGTGTAAAACCTCAGACAGAAGGAAGCTATTCCAAGTCCAGAGCAAAGGAAAAAAAGAATAAGTGAAGATTCAGACATTTTGAGGTGGAAAAGAGGGACCTCTTAAGGCTACAGGGAGGAGAGACAGGTGGGAGAGTGAGGGAGCTTTGCACTGCCTTGACTAGCTATGAGGAGTGATTAGGGAAAAAGGGGATAGCTTAGTGAGGTGCTGTTTAATTTCAAGGGATAGAAACCCACACAAGCTGGCTCCAGTTAAAGGGTGTTGATTGGAAGGCTACAGCAGTGTGTAGCAGATGTTTCCGTTGCACTGGTCAAATCTCTCAGCACTCACCTCTACATGCCAGTGACTGCTTAATGCAAACACCTGGGACTTGGCCTGAGGGCTTTTTTTTTTCTGGGCACAGGAACATACTTGGCCTCTGCCCAGGGAAAGTGGGAAGTGCCAGGGAGTTAGTGGCTCAGCTCTGGAAACAGCTCTCAACCAATGACAGAAGTGTGTGAAGCTCAGTGTCCTGACCCTTCAGCAGGGACAACCCTGAGGCACTTTTTACCTTGTCTTCCAGAGTTTACAGCAGACCTGAGCTCCAGCTGTCCATGTATAATAGTAACGTAACACCTTAGATTGCACCCTTTTAGTGGCTTCCTTGCCCTCTGTCTCACTTCCTTACTTCCCTACCAGCATTTCCTGGAATCATCTCCCCCATATTTACACTTAAACCCCTGTTTTAGGGTGTGTTTTGGGGGACCCCAAACCAAGACAGATATCTCACAAAACACAAGCATAGATGTCAGTCTTTAGGTCTTGTTGGAAAAGAAAGACAGGGGCTATGTTTCCAAAGCCCAGTATTGGGATAAAGTGTCTACAAGATGCATTCCCTTTTATATAATAGTATAGTTCCAGGGATTACTATGCTAACAGTCTCTGTCTCTTTTCTTCATCTTTTCAAAACCTGCCTTCTAATCACCTAGTTTGATATATGCCACAATTCCTGCTCTATCACTTATGCCCCTGATCTTATCTTATCATGTCTGATGTATCTGAAAGAGCTTCCTAAACTGTAAAGTGTTGAGCAGATGGAACAGGTGAAGAAGGGAGAATAAAGGGGAAGAAGAAGAAAACAAAAGGAAGGGAAATGGACAGGCTAGGAAGTAGGATATGTAATGCAGTCAGACATAGAAGGTGAGGGCAGGGCGAGGGAAGGCAGGTTACACAAAGTGGCCGGCCAGAGCGCAGACATGGAGCTTTTGTGGGAAGCCAGTATTGAAATAAGGCCTGTGAAAAGCAGACATGGGCCTCAACTTGTAGCTGGCTCTTCAGTCATCCTTGACTGCATTTTGTGTAAACCCTTCCACCAGGCTGGCATGTGGCAGACCGGAGCCATAGTGCTGGTGCTGGACTGCTCAGAGGAACTGCAGAACTGAGGCATATGATCTCCTGTGTGTGGCCTTCAGAGCACAAGGACCCCTCCCTGGAGATGACCTGCAGACCACCAGACACACAATATGGGCTTTCTTCAAGGCTGACATCCTGGGCTGGGGCAGGGTAAGAGTGGGACTAGGGGAAGAGAGTGGGAGGGGACTTGGGTCAAATGTCAGCAAGGCCCTCTGGGCTTTCTGGGGAGATAAGGCAAGGACTGCACATGTGATGAACAAAGAATGCAGGGGTGGCCAGGAGAAAATCTCCCCTTGCCCTTTCCCCAAGAGGAACTGTTGTGTTTTGCACCTTCCTGGAATCCTCCTGTCAAGGGAGCTGGACCCAAGGAAAAAGGCTGGGTTTGCTTGCTGAGGTTGGCAGGCAGAGAATCACCAGTACACAGAGGAAACAAGCCTGGGGAGGGTGAAGTAAAGGGCTCAAACTACAGAGTAAGACCATTTGGGAGGGGAACGAGTCTTTGCTGTGTTTATGCATTCGTGCATGCATGCATTCATTCATTCATCTACTTGCAGGCCATTTCTTACATGCTTAGGAGGTGCTGAGCTCTGATGCACAGAACTTTCTGCTTAGTGGCAGGTTGCTGCCCCTAGGGATAGCTCCCCACGCTGTGGTGAAACCAATGTTCTCTGTTCTCTGAGGAGCAACTTACAGTTGTATAGTCACAGGGGGGTAGGTATAAATTCCAGACTGCTGCCGGGGGAGTGGATGGGCTCACAGGGGTAGGAGGCCTGAGATGACAGGCAGACCCCTGGCCAGTACTTTTCTGCCCATCCCCCACACCCTGCCTGAACTCCAAAGAAGGGCACACTTGTATCTTTTGAAGCAGGTCGCTTTTACTTGGGCATACTGCCTTTTTGCTTCTGTGGTTCTTCACTCCAGCACCACTTCAGTCCACAGATTGGGAGGGACTTGCAAGATGAGATAATTTTTCCTTCCTTCATCCTTTCTCTTTCCTTTCCTTCTAGTATTTCTTGAACATCTACCAAGAGCCCAACACTCTACTGAGTGCCTTCCTTAAAGCTGTTGAGAGGAGAAATGGTGCAGTCCAGACAAGAAGTATTTTGTCATTATTCCTGTCTCTGGCCTCAGGGACCTATGCAGAGATGTTTTTCCTCCCTCTCTCTTTTTCTTTGTGTAAATTCTGTTCTCAGAGGAGAGCAAGATGGCGGCATGAGAGGAGAACCCAGACACCTACCTGGGAAGGGACTTACGAACAAAAAGGAACCCACAGGGGAAACCCTGAGAAGCACCCTCAACTGAGAGAACCACACAACGCAGAACAACACACAAAGGTTAGAGGAAAAAGGGGAGAGCGGGAGAGGGAGGGAGAAGGAGCAGTTTGGGGAC
>PVKE010042341.1:0-13787 GCA_004027555.1 Craseonycteris thonglongyai
TAGGAGGAATATAAAACTGAAAGTTACAAAGACACAGAGACCTATGGACACACTCAATAGCTTGGTGATTGCCGGAGGGAGGGGGAGGAGGGGGGAGGAAGAGTGGGAGTGGAGGCAGGAGAGAACACCAGCATTATGGACACACTCAATGGTTTGGTGGTTACCTGGAGGGGGGGAGGAGGGGGGAGGGAGATTTGTGGGGGGAGGTGGGAATGGGCACCGTATAT
Source organism: Craseonycteris thonglongyai (assembly GCA_004027555.1). Taxonomy (NCBI): domain Eukaryota; kingdom Metazoa; phylum Chordata; class Mammalia; order Chiroptera; family Craseonycteridae; genus Craseonycteris; species Craseonycteris thonglongyai. Next base: position 228 of record PVKE010042341.1, read on the forward strand.
ATGATGATGGAAGGGGAGCTGATACTGGGAGGTGGGCACATAATACGATCCATGAATGATGTGATGTGGACTTGTACATCTGTAAACTACGGTATCCAATTATTACCAACCAATGTCACCTTATTAAATTTAACAATAAATAAATAAATAAAAAACAAAGGTGAAATTAGCTCTGTTGAAAAAGCTTACTAGTACTGCACTAGTTGCAAATTTTCTTTGATGTTGTCTGGATCATGTAATAGAAATTGCTTAGGCTATGGCTTATCTGTCAGTGATAATGAGACTCGCCTGGTTTTCTCTGAGACAGTAGTGAATAGACGTTTTGTAGAGCTTCAAATGGCATGGAAGGCTGAAGGCAGAGGACTGGAAAATGTGTGATGTCAGGAGTACAAAATAAATTTGTTTCCTGCAGATCTAAATGATCTCTAAAATCCATGTCATTTCTCAAAGTCTATGATTTTATTATATTTTACATTTTCCAAATTGACTTTGAGCAAAGGGACTTATGTTCTAGACTTAGATACTGCTACCTAAGATGAAAAAAGGGAATCAGGATCTGCACTGATGGAGCCAGCCATCTTTCTTGAACAGCCTGAATAGGGGGGTGAGGATTAAAGACACACACCCCCCCACACACACAGACAAATAATGTTGGGAGGTCTGCATAATATCTCTGCAGCCCCGAGTTTATTGAGCATCAGACTTATATGCTGTTCTAACAAGGAAGCTTAACCTTGAAACAATGTAATCTAAAGAAAACTATACATGCCAGTTTCTTAGGGAGTGCAGGAAGAAAGCATTTTTTCTGTGTGCTTGCTCAGACATCCCGACGCACTGTCGGCTGTTTATCTCTTACTAGACACCTGGCTGGGGAAAAACATGTTGATCCCAGACTGTTTATCATCCTCCAAGGAACCATGAGAGAAGGAAGGAAAACCATAGGTCCAGATTTTGCAGGGAAAGCACTTTGTGCTTTTGCCTTCTCTGGTCCCAGATCCCTGACAGTCTTCCACAGTTCCCCCTTTTTTTATTTATTAAATGACTGGTTGAGATTGTAACTTTATTTTATGCAGCCCTGTTCTCAGCTGTCGAAGTCCATCAATGACATACTTTGCAAGCACAGAGAAACAACAAAAAACCACCAGCAGCTAAACCTATTAATCCATACATTACATTTTTCACAGAATCTATGGAAGGAAAAATATTTCTAAATTGTTTAAAAAGAACTTCAGCTGCTTTCGCAGCATCCACCTTTAAAGGATCTGCGTTAGGTAGATCCTGAATTTGCTTATGAAGAGTCAGCATATCAACGGATAAGTTTGCATCATGCCATATTCCTAGAACATGAGCTTTTACCTTTTCCCATTCATGCCCTGAGGCATTATATTTTTTACTTGTCACACAAATCCATGAAAATTTTAAATGACATTTTAAAGAGTTTCTAACTTTAAGACCTTTAAGCTGCTCTCCAAACCATAAAATTAAATCTTTTAACATATCCAATTTTTCATTAATATTTTGATCTATGTTTTTTTGAGTACCCAGTGCTACAGTAACATTTTTTGTTAGTTGGTTAACATAATGCACTGTTTGAATATTTTGACTAAGCGCAAATGCAGCTGTAGCAACAGAAGCTATTACAGTTATTAAAGCAGCAAGACCTGCAATCAAAAGTCCAACAAATCTTTTTGGTCTAACAAGCATATGTTGTACATTTTTCCAAATTTTTAAACCTGTGTCTTCATACCAAGGATTAGACATGTTAACTGGCAACATAGTAAAAGATGGTTGAAAGATGAAGTACAAGAACATCTGAAAATTCACGTAAATCGTACAATTTGACCATTTACAAGACTTACAATTTTAAAAATTCCATTATTTTTTAAATTAATGTTGATATCTTCTACTAATAAGGCATAAGGGGCAGGTATATATGCCCAGTAAATGGCAGTATTAGCACATGAAATCTGACAAGAGAATTGCTAACATGGCTAGAAACTTAAAGTCCAGTGTTGGAGTTACTTGTTATCGCCCCAACATTATCTAATACTTTTTGGGAAAGCTGCCTCGATAGTCCCCGACTTGGAGTAGGGCTTCTTTTGGACTGCTTGCGTCCTTCAGTCTGTTCCGTCGTCTCAGCTCGCACAGTCTGCTGCATTTTTGTCTGTTGTTCCATCTTTTGTTCCTCGGACAGCTCTAACAAGTCGCTCTGGCAGCCAGCGTGGACCATCCTCGTGTCTAGGAAAAACACAAACATGCCCTCGTCCCCAGGTTAGCACTGGATCTGGTCCAAACCGTTGACTAGTAAGGGGATCTTTCCATTTGACTTTTACAAAACCATGTTTTGTTTTCGTTCCCCCTAAGCGATTCGCTGCGGAACGGCCATGCACATTCAAATTTTAAAAATTTAAGATAAATAAAGCATGATGTAAAACATTGTGTGGACTCAGGGGATACTGTTTCCCCCCTCCTTGAATTTTATAAATTTGAGTTTTTAAAGAGCCATGAGCATGTTCAACAACCCCCTGTCCTTGAGGGTTATAGGGGATGCCAGTTTTATGAGTAATATTAAAAGTACAACAAAATTGCTGAAACGAGCAGCTAGTATAGCCACTGCCATTGTCAGTTTTAAGAATATTTGGGCATCCCATAATACTAAAACAAGTTAAACAATGAGCAATACAATCTTTGGTGGCCTCTCCAGTACGAGCAGTAGCCACCAGAAAGCCAGAATAAGTGTCTGTACACACATGAACATATTTAAGTCTTCCAAAGCTTTGAATATGAGTTACATCCATTTGCCATAGGGCACCTGGTGAAAGTCCTCGGGGATTTACACCATAATGGGGCACAGATAAGAACTGAGGACAAGTTTGACAGTTTTTAACAATTTGTCTAGTGGCTTCTTGAGTAATGGAGAACTGTTTTCTTAAACCTGTTGCATTTTGATGATGCAGATTATGAGAAGCCTGAGCCATATCTACTGAAGATAGACATACAAGGGGAGAGCGAGTTAAATCATCTGCTTTAACATTGCCTTCGGCAAGTCCCCCTGGAAGTTAAGAATGTGCCCTTAAATGTCCTATAAAGCAAGAATGCTTACAACATTGAATTTTTTGTTGAATCTGTAAAAACAATTGTAACACTATGGAAGATGAACTTTCACTAAAAATAGCAGTTTTCAAACATGACAAAGCACGCACCACATAGTGACTTATCAGAGTAAAGATTAAAAGGACGTGTAGGCGTGACATCAAAAACTGCCAATACAGTGCTAATTCCACTTGCTGAGTGGAAGTAAACTGAGTTTGAAAAGAATGGGAGGTTCCATTAACAATATATGCAGCTCTGCCATTGGAGGATCCATCTGTAAATATTAAATCAGCATTTTCTAAAGGTTGACTCTGAACTATTTTTGGAAAAATAAAAGCATGTTCAGATGCAAATTGCAACAATTTATGCTGAGGATAGTGATTGTCTGTCTGGCAGGTAAAGTTTGCAAAAGCAATAGCCCAATTATCTGAATGTTGAAAAAGCCAATCTTACTGTTGCCTAATACAAAACATAGAAAATTATTTAGATAATTTCCTCAGGCATAAAATCTTTTAATTCCAGCAGCAGGCCCACAGTCGAAAAACATTTGCCTATCTAGCATTTCAATCTTGTCCATCCTAACCATACATAAAAATTTCCTTCACAAACCTTTTATAACTTTCTAGTTTCTTTCTGAGCTTGTCTCCTTTTACTCATTCAGAAATAACCATCCTGACAAACTTTCTTTCAGTTCCTTCAAAATGCATTTTCATGCCTTATTCTTTCTCAAAACATACATATTTAATTACATGCAAAATCTCCATATCAATCAGCATCTATAACCTTTTGAATCTTAGTTTTCACTAACAACCGAACAGCAAAAGTTAGCATTTCTATTGGTAAATTTACAAACACATTTTGTAACTTTTAGAAGCATAAGTTTTGTAGCTTAATCTCTCATATATAACATTTTGGAAGATGTGTATAACATTTTTTATCTTTTAAACATCGGTGAAAGCAAAAAGGACTTTAAAACTCAAACTAGTCTTAGTAAACATCTTCCTACTAGACCATATCCTGAAAAGAGCTTTAATATTTATGTAAGCCATTGATTTCTTAAAGCCAATTAAACATCATATTTGACATTTTCCAGGGGCAAAGATACCATGCTAATATACAAAGCGTATATAGATATTGGATCATATACATAAACAGAAGTGTCAACAATTGCAAAGATGAGACCTCCCTGCAGTTTCAGAGAGACCAAAACAGAAAGCAAAAAACGGGGGGCAGGGAGGAGCCTATTCTTCAGAGTAAAACTCCCTCCCTCTTTTATATATCTTTTTAGGTTGTATTTGGGGATTAATCTGTTTTTAATAGAGGCAGATAATTATAAGTTTGTCCCAGGGCCATTAAGACAACAGTATCTAATTTTCACATAAGAATTTGGTGATAGGTTTACTGGTGACCCCTGTATAGTTACACAATTAAAAGGCAACCCAGGATTAGAAAGCAGGACAAAGAATGAGATTTTTGTGTCCAGAGGGATGTTAACAGGCTTTCCTTTAACCTCAAGAATCACCAAGGGATCTTTTGTCCCTATGATCTCGTTTGCTGTCCGGATGAGATTGGAGCTGGGCCACGGTTGTCCTGGAAAGACCAATTTTGGGTCCACTAAAATAAGCGGGGCATGCCTACCCTTTTTGGGCTTTCTTGTCTTTCTGTGACCAGCCTCCGCTCCACAATGGTGGCAAGGGCCAGCGTAGTTGGGTTTCCTGGTACCGAGGAAACCCAAGTAGCACATTGAGATCAGGGAGAACACAGATTATGCCAGTAGGCCGGCAGGATAATTTCAAAAATTCTAGCCCTGCCTTTTTGGAAAACTTTAACTAAAAGAAGAACTAGCTCAAGGGAGGGGAAATTTCCCTGTCAGTTTGCTTTGAATTTTTAATCCCCTGTCCAGAGATAAGAATTGGTCCCTTTGAATTGCCCTGGGAGGTAAAGGCACCTGCATCCCAAACACCCCAGATGCTCCCACCTCCAAAAAGCACACAATTCCTGGAGCTCCGGATCCCCAACGAGAGCCAAGAAAACTGCACTTATTCTCTATTGGAGAGGGGATGGATCCCCACTGTTAGGGCTGAAGGGTGTGATGGTGGGAGGAGAAAAGCTCAACACAAGGACAAAGAAATAGCCCCAGGTGCCTCCCTGAAGAGATTTCCATTGCTAAAGCCTGCAAGGACCTTCCGCTAAACGGGGCTCAGCTGGCCAGTGTATGGCTTCTTCCTCGTCTGGAGATGGAGGCGCAGAAGAATTCTTTCGCGTTTCCTCCAAAGGTAAATGTTGTACAAGCCTTTTAAATTCATGGGACGGATCTAAAGTATTGTAAGGTCGGTGGGCCTCGGGGGCCTGTCTGTAACCTGCCTGGGAACTTTCAAAGGCGGGACTTCCGTTGGCAACCTGATCCGCCTCTCCCCGACCCCAGAGCCCTATTTAACCCCCTCACTCCCTTCCCCGCGCACGCATTCTTCGGCCCAGACCTTTTTCCTCGGACCAAACAATGTAGCCCGGGAGCCTACCCCCCAATAAAGGCTCGCATTTGATTAGCCACTCGATCTCCCGTGTCGCTTTCTGAAATTGATTCCTTACAAGTATCCCGAAATAAATTCCAGAGAGAAAGAGTCTCTATTGGTACCTTTTCTGCTCCATAAGTTGTATAATAATTTCTAAGTTGTTCACCTATTTTTTCCCAAGTTTTTAAGTTTACAGATCCATCCTCTGGAAACCAGGGACAGACCTCCTCTATAAATTTCAAAAGTTTCTCAATTTGCTTTTCAGTTACCTTAGTTCCTCTAGCCTTTTAACATACTTTTTACCATTTGTACAAACAATTCTTTACTACTATATTGTCCCATATTTACAAATATTTATAACTCCCAATTGAAATTCTCCACTCTATTAACTCGTTACCGGTACGTACCTCCTTTCTTTTCTTTACCGTGGAGTCCTTCACCAATGTTCCCTGTAGTCAGGTCCCTGTTTGGGCGCCACTCTGACAGAGCCAGCCATCTTTCTCGAACAGCCTGAATAGGGGAGTGAGGATTAAAGACACACACACACACAAATAATGTTGGGAGGTCTGCAAAATATCTCTGCAGCCCTGAGTTTATTGAGCATCAGACTTATATACTGTTCTAACAAGGAAGCTTAACCTTGAAACAATGTAGTCTAAAGAAAACTATACATGCCAGTTTCTTAGGGAGTGCAGGGAGAAAGTATCGTTTCTGTGTGCTTGCTCAGACATCGCCATAGCACTGTCGGCTGTTTATCTCTTACCAGACACCTGGTTGCAGAAAAACATGTTGATCCCAGACTGTTTATCATCCTCCAAGGAACCACAAGAGAAGGAATTTCCACTGTTCTCAGCCATAGGTCCAGATTTTGTAGATTTTTCTCTGGTCCCAGACCCCTGACAGTCTCCCACACTGCACATACACTGAGATCTAATTTACAAGTTAGTAGCAGAAAGCCAAGTTTCCCTGGCACTTAATTCCGAAAGAACATGCTTGAGTGTGATGTCATAGGTTGGGGTTAGGAGCTGTGGTGGGTAACGGTGGTAGCTCAGCATCATTACACAGTACAGTGGTGGTTTTGTAAATATGTTCTTGGTGTGACCCTCCAAAAAGCTCTCAGATGCCGCAGAGTAGACACTGTCATGTGTCCGTCAGGGTAAGGGTGAGCGGCAGCTGTCTGTTAGGTGGAAGGACCTAGCATTCCTCTCCTGCTGGCTTGGCTGGGGAGGGTAGCAGGAGGGAGGTGGCCCCAGTGTATTTGGAGTGGCTGAGAGCACACCAGAGCTGGCTAAAGGAACACTGTGCTCAAGGCTTCTCTGGTGAGTCAGTGGGCAATGTCCATATGTTATGTCAGGGCCAGCTTTGCCCTGTTCAACATGGAGATAGCAGTCCACCATGGAGATGGCAGTCCAGCAGGGAGGTAACAGTCCAGCAGGGAGCTAGCTGTCCACCATGGAGATAGCAGTCCACCATGGAGATAGCAGTCCACCAGGGGAGCCACTCTGTTCCAAGCTAGCCACAGTGAGATGCCAGTTGGTGTGTTAAGACCAGGGATGGGAGAGGAATGTGTGGAGAAGGGTGGGGGACATGGACAGAATGTAATAGATAAGAAGGGCATTGTGTTTTTCTGGAACAGCCCTGCCTGTAGTAGCATCATGTTTTTCTTCTTGGTGAAAACAATTGTGCCATGCTGACTTGTTGGCCTGAATGTTGGAAAAGTTCTCTCCTTTCCTGCAGGGTATTCAGACCCTTCTGTTAAACAAAGACTGTAAAAACTTTTAGGAGATGGAGAAGAAATTGGAGATCTCTCAGAGTGTAACTCAGTGTGCTAAAAGGAAAATAGCCTCTACCTGTTGATATTAAACTCTATTTCCACAAGTTCATTAATGCCTAAGATGTCTTTAGAAGATGATTATGTTGTGTAACATTTGTGTTGATCTTTTCATCTATTCTGAAGAGCTTCTTTTATGGTTTTCTGTGATGTTACCTATTGGTATAGACTTTGTGTCTAATAAATAAACCCAAGTAAAAAATGTAAGACTGTCCCTAAGCCACTTAACACTTGTTATAGTAATAAGGGTCATACAAGAAAGATCAAAGGCCCACTTGGACACCCCACCACACACACACAGGAGGCAGCCCCCCCTACCCCCCCCCCCCCCAGCTGATGTAGAGAGGTTAAGGGCTCCCTTCAGTTCTCAGGCTAAAGCAGGTGAGTGTCTTATTCTCTGACTAGCACTCCCTGTGCAGGAAGTCTCTACACAATGTTGCACAAAGGGCAGCTGGGGAGGCCAGAGGGACAGGAGGGGTGGAGAGAGATTGGGCATGGCCTGAGATGGCCTAGGGCCAGCAGCAGCAGTTGGAAGCCATCAAGAAGCTGACCCTTTGCAGGCAAGTCCCCTAGTCTGTGTCTTCTAGTGGTTTTGTCCTTAACAGCCAACTCTCCCTGAATATCTTGGCCTAGTGAGGGCACTGATGTTGCCTGGGTCCAAGGCAAACCCTATATTAAACCCCGAGGTGGATGTGGTATTCTCAGTGGTGAAGTGACCCAGGTCACCCCACTGGCTGTGGCAGGTATCGGAATTGGACCTCCGTCTGCACAGTTCAAAAGTCTGTGCATGTTCTTGGCTGGTGTTCGGGCCTGAATGCCTTGGTGCTCCTGGCCCTTCTCATACAGACTGCAACAGGAGTCTGCCCCCTGCTTTTTGCAGAATTAGATAACTGTTCACCGCCTGACATGAGATTCACAAGTTTCAAGTCTTGGCCCAACAGTTCACACTTCAGTATCCATCCCTAACAAAAAGAGATAAGCTATTGGAAGAACAATATTTTTTTTTCATAGTGCTAGTTAAAAGTTAGAAAGTTTAGCAGAAAGATTGAACTAAACTTTACAGATACATATTTATTGTTAAATTCAGAATAAAAACATCTTGATTATATTCCTGATCTTCCAACTTTTTAAAAAAGATTTATTATTTTTGACAGAGAGAGACAGAGGCACAGAGAAGGGGGAGAGTGCAGAGCAGTCCCCATAGTTGAATGTCGTCAAATTTTGACAGTTTCATTCCATGCAGGTGGGGGGTGGGGGCTGCACAGGGCAGGAACCAGGCAGGGGGGCCTCCCTCATGGGAGGCACGCCCCCATGAGCTGGGGGCTGAACTGGGGTCTCCCACATGGGAATCCATCTCCAGCAAGAACTGAACTGGGAGCCTCCCACATGGGAAGTACACCCCAGTTCAGCATATGGGTCTGCACGGGCTGGGACTGGGACTCGATCCTGGGACCTCGGGGCTGCAAATGAGCACTTAACCTGTTGAGCCTTTTCAGTATCCCTTCCTTTTTTATGAAACCATTTGGGGAGAACCCCAAAAGTATGTGTGTACGGGAGAAACGGGCTTTTGTGTATATGGGGAAAAGGAAACAATTGTGCTAGAAACCTTTACTCTCTCCTCAGACAGCTGGGTTTGTTGGGCCCTGTGTTCTCATGCTGGGTACTGTGGCCTGCCTGGTGGGAGGTCCAGTGCATTGCTATAGAAATCCCATATAATAATCAGTTCCAGTGCAGGGCAAATAAATCAAGCTGCTGAACAGTCCACGAGATGTGCTGGACCGTGAGCAGTGCGGCTGCAGTGGCATTTAGAGTGGCTGGCAGTGCGGGTCCTTCATCACACTGCCATGTGTTTGTGATTTAAAGGGCACTGGGATTTGTGTAGTTGTTTAGAAGCTATACATTCAAATAATCAAAAAAGTTCGAAAAGGCAAAGACTGAACGCTGTCATTTTTTTGTGTCCATGTGCTTTCAATTTGTAGACTATATGTATGGAAAGTTTTCTTAAATTACTTATGAAAATTTTTTAGCATTTTTTTTCAGGGACACTGATGCAGATGTTAAATATCTTTTTTCTATTACATGTTGATATTTTTCTCCTCAACCCTTTTCATGTTTTTCCCCCATTTTGTCCACTTTTCCTCAGCCAGGTTTTTGTTCTCAGTTTTGCCCATGTTTTGTATTCAGCAGTGCCTCCATTTCTGTGATTTTACTTATTTTATTTCTTTCCTGTGTTTGGTTAGGTCCTTTTGTTACCTTATCAGTGTTTCTTGGCTTCTTAGATTAGTCTGTATTTACAAATTTCACTTGCCCCTTGGCAAATGTTGAGTGTTCTTTGCCCATTGTATTTCCCTACCTGTCTTCCTATTTTTATTTTCAGGATGGAGGTCCTGAGCTTCATCTCTTGTTGGAGTGGAGGGAATTCTTCCTGATCCAGCCGTTTGCAGCTGGGTAATGGGGCAGAGGCCTGGTGTGTGCAGCCTGCGGGAAGCAGCTCCTCCTCCCTAGTTCCCAGGTTTGTGAGTGTGCATGTGTTACTGTGTGCACACATGTCAGTGCACAGGTATAAAGTGCACACATGTGTATGCACACAAATGTGTGAGTGTGTGTACAAGTGAATGGGTGTACAAGTGTGAGTACATGCAAGTGTGCATGTGAGTATGCACATGTGTGTGTATATACACGTGTGTGTGAAGTGTTTTATCTTTCCCCACGTTCTGCTTGGTGATGAAGTGGCACAAGGGCCACTTTCTAGTTTAGTTTTACCTGCCCTGACTTGCCACCTGTTTTCTTTTCATTTTATTTCACTCTTGTGACTACCCAATGGTACAGCTTTTATTTTGAGTCATGACAGATAATGAAATTTTTAGCTTCTTTTCAGTTCTACAAATTTAAAGTCATTAAACATTTTTAAGGATACTGAAAATCTCTGAATTATGTCTCCACATAATTGTCTCCACAAAAAATAGAATCGAAGTAATGTATGTAAACCATCATCACTTTTTTATACTTATGTTTGCTTCAAAATTAGAATACATTTTAATTCTAAAATTATAGTTCATGAGATTTATAGTTATTTATTAAGGAAATACTTAATTTAGTAAACAAATTGATGTATATCAAACAAGAACAAGAAAACCCCATACAATATCATGAGAGTTTAAATAGTCATGGTAATTACAGATTTGAAATGTGTTTTTTCTTTCAAAGATCAATGCATCTACACTGTTTGACTTCCTAAATTACCACCTAAATACCACAAAACACAAAGCAAGAGAGGCCTTTTTTTTTTTTTTTTTTAAGAAAAATGACAGTTCCAACGTAAAAGTGACTCTTCTCCCCATTTCAAAAAAAGAACTTATGGGTATGTGGCATAGCTCAGTGGTTGAGCACTTGCATCACAATCACGAGGACCAGGGTTGATTCCCAACTCCAGCCCGTGCAAAACAATATGCTGAACTGTAGCGCATCTGCTAAACACCAGGATGGCTCAGTGGCAAAGGTTCTTGCCTCCCATGCAGGAGGCCCCCAGTTTGATTCCCATCGTGCTCTGCCCCACATCCACCTGTGTGAAATGAAACCATGTGACAACTAATAATGTAAAACTATGGAGACTGCTCTGGGCCTCCCCTCTTCTCTCTCACCTCTCTCTCTCTCAAAAAAAAATTAATTCAAAAAGGAAAAAATCATAGAATTTTTTAATAATATCAAGTATAAAGGGGACATACATATAGAAAATATTCTTCACACCTTTAACTTGAAAAAAATACAAATATATAGAACTAAAATGAATACATGCAAATTTTTTAAAATGACAACTGTTTTACCCTTTTTTTTCTTTTTTTTATTGTGTGAGAGAAAGAGAGAGGAAAGGCGGGGAGGGTCCAGAACAGTCTCCATAGTTGTACATCATTAGTGTGACATGGTTTCATTCCATACAGGTGGATGTGGGGCCATGAGGGGCAGGAACCCAACCAGGAGCTTCCTCACGGGAGGCGAGAACCTTTGCCACCAAGTAATCCAGGCAATTACCAGTTGTACCAAAGTTCAGCATATGGGTTTGCATGAGCCGGGGCCAGGAATCAAACCCCAGACCTTATGATTGCAAGGCAAGTGCTCAGCCCCTGAGTTATCCCAGCATCCACACACTTTTTTTTATTAATGTATATTTCCTAATATATGTTCAAAGGGTAATGCTTTCAAGATATACTATATATAAAGCAAGATTATTTTATTAGTAATTTCTCTTTGAGGAGGGGAAAAACTTAAGGCATAACCCTACAAACAAAGAAAACTATCAAGTGAAGAATAATCATGATGTTGTCCAAGTAGAAATGTGTGACTTTAATTTTTTTTGTTAAGATTTATTTTATTGGGGAAGCCGGGATGGCTCAGTGGGTTAAGCGCTCACTTTGCAGCCCCGGGGACCAAGGATCGAATCCCGGCCCCGGTCCGTGCGGAACCATATGCTGAACTGGGAGCTCCCCCAGTTCAGTTCTCTCTCTGTCTCTGTCTCTGTATCTCTCTCTCTCTCTCTCTCTCTCTCTCTGTCAAAAATAAAAATAAATAAATAAAAATATATTTTAAAAATTTATTTTATTATTTGAGAGAAGGTGAGACAGAGAGAGACAGAGACAGAGAAAAGGGGAGAGGGCCCATACCAGTCTCCATAATTGTGCGTCATCAGTTGTAGCATGATTTCATTCCAAACAGGTGGATGTGGGGCTGCATGAGGTGGGCACCAAACTCACCACAGAGGAGGTGAGAACCTTTGCTGCTATCTGGTGGTTACCAGTTGCGCCACAGTTCAGCATATGGGTTTCCACAGGCTGGGACTCAATTCCTAGACCTTGCAGTTGCAAGGCAAGCGCTCAACCCATTGAGCTATCCTGGCATCTCTGAAATGTGTGACTTTAAAATAGCAGGCTGACTAATTAATCCAGAAAGTAAGGAAAGTAGGACGAGGCAGGAAATAGTAGCTAAGACTAAACAGAATAAACTACTAAGAAGATAATCTACCTTGTCTTCAGTTTCTCTTTTGACTTCTTCTGAAGTATAAAGGTAAAGAAAGACTGCTTATTCCCAGTGCAGAGTCAATGAAGAATAAAATGGAAAAACTTATTCCTCACTATGTTCCACTAACATTTTACCTATAAAAATGAGGAGTGTGTCCACCTCTGTTTTCTAATATTCAGTGAGTTTTAGATAGAAGTGGGCAAAGGCATTTTTACAACTGGAAGTATTCTGTTTTATATACATTTATTTTACTGTACTCTGCCAAACTTTTGTGTGTTTTTTTTTTATAACACCTACAATGAGATAAAATTTACATATAATAAAATTCACCCATCCAAAGTATACAATTTAATGGTTTCTGTATATTCAGAGTTGTGCAAACATCACCGTAGTCAATTTTGGAACATTTTCATTACCCACCAAAAGGAGCCCCACACCTTTTAGTAATTACCCACCCCAAAGTCCCTACCCCACAGCTCTATAGATTTACCTATATTCTATAGAGATGGAATCATACAGTATGTGGTCTTTTGGAGCTTTTTCATTTAGTGTAATGTTTTCTAGGTTCATTCTTTTTTTCTTTTTAATTAATTTATTTCTTTATTTTTTTTTATTGTTAAATTTAATGGGGTGACATTGATTGGTAACTATTAGATAGTTTCCAGATGTACAAGTCCACATCACATCACATCACCCATGCATCGCATTATGTGCCCATGACCCAGAATCAGCTCCCCTTCCATCACCATATATCCGGTGCCCACTCCCACCCCCACACCCCCGCAACTCTCCTTCTCTCCTCCTCCCCTTCCCTCAGGCAATCACCAAGCTATTGGGTGTGTCCATAGGTCTCTGTGTCTTTCTTACTTTCAGTTTTATATTCCACCTATAAGTGAGGTCATATGTTACCTGATTCTTTCAGTCTGACTTATTTCACTTAATAAGATGGTCTCTAGGTCCATCCATGTTGCCAGAAATGACTGTATTTCATCATTTCTTATCGCTGAGTAGTATTCCATTGTGTAAATGTACCACATCTTCTTTATCCAGTCATCTATCGAAGGGCATTTTGGTTGTTTCCATGTTCTGGCCACTGTGAACAGTGCTGCG
>PVKE010042342.1:0-13721 GCA_004027555.1 Craseonycteris thonglongyai
GAGAGAGAGAGAGAGAGAGAGAGAGAGAGAGAGAGAGAGAGAGAGAGAGAGAGAGAGAGAGAGAGAGAGAAAGCAGGGAGGGCCTGGAGCAGTCTCCATAGTTGTTTATCATTAGTTACAATATAGTTTCATTCCATGTAGGTGAATATGGGGCTGTATGGGACGAGAACCAAACCAAGAATCTCCCACTTGGGAGGTGCGTACCTTGCTGCCCTTCTCAGTGGTTGCCAGCTGTGCTGCAGTTCTGGATACGGGTTTGTACAGGCCAGGGCTAGGATTTATCCCTGGACCTCATGGTTGCGAGTCAAGTACTCAACCTGTTGAGCTATCCCAGTATCCTCTTTCTTGTCATTCTTGAGTGGTTTAATTTTTCCTCTTGATGGCCATCTATTTTTCTCAGAAATGCCCATGTTTACATTATTCTCTCTATGGATTTAAAGGTGATTCAAGAAAATAAGATCAGAAATGAATATTATTGGATAAATATAAATGGAGAAATTGGGGATTTTTAAATTTGTATTATAATCTGTGCAAGAGCCTAACTCAGAACATATCTTCTGAATATGTCTCTGAGTACAACTTGTTTGACCTTTAAAATGGTCACTCCATTCAACAAAACCAAGCGGTTGATTATATTTTTCTAATAAAATGGTTTACTTAGTCAAACATCATTATGTTCATTGTATATGCAGACATTGCTCAAGAAATTTATAATACTCAGAGAGACAAACCTATGCAAAGGTATCTGTATTAGTCAGGTTTCATCAGAGAAACAGAACCAATTATGTTAATATAGAGTATAGAATATAGTATAGAGGATAACATAGTATAGAAAATATAGAATAAAAGAGAATAGAAATTATAGAATAATATAGACTAGAGAATATAGAAAAGTGAGTACCGGTAATATAGAATAGAGGATATAGAATAATATAGAATAGATTTGAATATAGAATAATATAGAATATAGTATATTGTGTGTATGTGTATAAAACAAAAAAACTAGTCCACACAATTATGGAGGCTGCCAAGTCCTGAGATCTGCAGGATGAGTAGGCAAGCTAGAGACCCAGGAGAGAGCTGATGGTGTAGTTCCGGACCTAAGGCTGAAGGTTCAAGACCTAGAAAATAACAATGCTTCCAAGAAAAAGAGTCAGTGGCCAGCAGACAGAAGAATTTTGTTACTCTGGAGAGGTTTATCCTTTTTGTTCTATTCAGGACTTCAATTGATTGGCTGAGACCTATCCACATTGTGGAGGAAAATCTGCTTTACTCAGTCTGATGATTCAAGTGTTAATTTCATCCAGAAGCACAGACACACCAGGATTAATTTTGACCAACTGTCTGAGCACTATGTAGCTCAGTCAAGTTAACAAATAAAATTAACTATCACAGTGTACAAAGTGCAGAGTGTTTTGAAGTGTTTGAAAACACTCCATTTTGCCTCGTTTTTCTTAAAACATTAAAACGCATGACAGGGTTCAGGTAACATCGGTAAAGGTACAACAAATTGCTCTGCTTTATGAAAACCCAGAGGCTAAGTAACTGGAGTTTACTGCCAGTGATATTTCCTAGTTTGTAATTCCTTCTCAAGGTAGCCACATTTGCGTGGTAAACTCTCTCTGCTGTGTGCAAGTCCTCTTGTACTTGATATACTTATGAAGGATACCCTCAGCCTTTTCTGCACTCACTGGAGGCAGTCACAGAGCCTCCACCTGTGACTTCATCAGTTTATGTTGCTGTCTATTGTCATTTTGTTGGCATTTGAGAAGACACCACGGTTGTTGCACCTAAATGCTGCAGAAATGATGATGAGAGGGAAAAGTGTCAAGGAGTCATAGTAGAAAATGATTTTCCTGTAAGTAATAAGAAGTGTGTTGTTGCAGATTATAAACCCAACCATAGCATCAAGACTCCAGCTATTTAAAGGGCACTTGATAGTTTTCAAAAGAAGTGATGAGCTCAGTGGGATTCCTAGGTTATGCATTTGATTTTAAATTGATTTTTGTGGAGAAACAATACCATTTGGTTATTTTAAAAGAGTTTAATATGCTAAGGAAAATAAATTTTATTTGTAAATGCTTACACTTTTGAATATTTTACCTATACATTCAACGTATTTTATTTCTATTACTCTTGTTCATAGTTTATCTTCTTCAGTATAAAACCTATTAGCGATTATTTAAGAGCATTAAAAACCATACCACAACCTCAGTCACTTGGGCGGCCACATAGCCTCTGCCTAAATGCAGTTAACTTCTCTTTATGATCTTGTTAAAATTTATTTATAGTATGTATGTTTCTATATAACTGGTAAGAAGTCATATATTTTTTAAGATATCAATTTATCTGGTTCAATGTAAAGTCTTCCTTCTTTTTCCTTTGGAAAAATTTTCTATTCCATTTTCAATCTCTAGCCAATGTCAGACATGATGATAGGTTAAAATTAGTATGTATGATAAGCAAACTGTTTCTCAGTTTCTCCCACTATTTCAAGTAAATACTAGGGGGTGAAGCTACTGGTATACAGAAAACCAAAATACATTACAAGATTCATTCATATGAAGTTGATGAGTGAAACAGAGTGATATTTTTATAGGATGTTATATATGTATGTGTATATAAAATACAAAACTTTTAAAAATATACTTTTGTGTGGGATGTGGGGATGCCTCATTGGGTTGAGTGCTCACCTTGCAGCCTGGGGGGTCCGGCTGTTGGGTCTTGGCCCCTGCCTGTGTGGAGCCATATGCTGAACTGGGGTGTGCTTCCCATGTGGGAGGCCCCAGTTTGATTTCTGCTGGGGTAAGCTTCCTGTTTGGGAGGACCCTGGCTTGCAGGGGTGTGCATCCCATGCGAGAGGCCCCCTCTGAGTTTCCTCCCTGTGTGGCCCCATGTCAACCTGTGTGGAATGAAATTGTCAAAAACTAATGACATACAACTGTGGAGACTGCTCTGGGCCCTCCCCGTTCTCTCTGTCTTTCTCTCTGTGTGAAAACAATAAAATAAATCTTAAAAAAAAATCTTTCGTGAAAAATTTGTTATATGCTATACTACCTTTTGTTTTTCTATGATTAAAGTTATTACTTTCATTCTTTCTTTATTATTAGTTATAGGTGTACAAAAGAATATGATTAGACATTTACATACCAACAAAGTGCGAATACCAAGTCTACTACCCATCTGACATCTTACATAGCTCTTAAAATTCTATTGATTATATTTCCTATGGGCTATATCCTATGACTATGTATAGATATATTTAAATTATAGTTATTATATTATTTTCACGTGTACAGCACCATGAGTGGCATTTTTATAATGTATGAAGTGCTCCCCCCATAAGTTTAGTGCCCATCTAATACCATAGATAATTTTACATTAGTGACTAAATTCCCTATCCTATAGTTCACATTCTCATGACTATTTTGTGACTGCTAATTTTTTCTTTCTAATCCCATCACCTTTCTCACCCATCCTCACAAACCCCTTCTGGTCTAACAACCATAAGTTTGTTCTCTATATCTATGAGTTTATTTTTATTTTCATTGTTCTTTTTTATGTTCTTTAGATTCAATATAAAAGTGAGATCATATGGTGTTTGTCTTTCTCAGTCTAACTTATTTCACTTAGCATAATAAGCTTTAGGTCCATCCATGTTTTTGTAAAGAATAAGGTTTCTTTTCTTTTTTTTTTAATATTTATTTATTTATTTTTATTGTTTTTTGACAGAGACAGAGACAGAGAGAGAACTGAACTGGCAGAGCTCCCAGTTCAGCACATGGTTCCGCACCGGCCGGGGCTGGGATTTGATCCTCGGTCCCTGGCACTGCAAATTGAGCGCTTAACCCACTGAGCCATCCCGGCTTCCCCTTTTCTTTTTTTTTAATGGCAGAACAATACTACACTGTATACCACAATTTCTTTATCCAATTGTCTATTGATAGACATTTTGGTTGTTTCATATCTTGGCTGTTGTGAATAATGCTGCAGTAAACATTGGCTTGCATATATTTATTTGAATTAGTGTTTTGGATTTCTTTGCATAAATACTCAGGAGTGAAATTGCTGCATCATAAGGTAGTCCTATCCTTAATTTTCTGAGGAATCTCTATACTGTTTTCTATAGTGGCTGCACCAATTTGATTCCCACCAAGAGCTCACAAATGTTTCCTTTTCTAAACATTTTTGCTGAGGCTTGTTTTTTGTTGATTTATTAATGATAGCTTATATGACAGAAGTTAGATTGTATCTCATTGTAGTTTAATTTGCATTTTTCTGATGATTACTGACAGAGAACATCTTTTCATATGTCTATTCACCATCTGTATGTCCTTTTTGAGAAATGTTTATTCAGGTCCTCTGCCCGTTTTTTAATTGTATTATTTGGTGTCGAGTTGAATAATTTTATTTTTATTTTTTAAAATAAATTTTAGATATCAACCCCTTATCCAATGTATCATTGGAAAATGCTTTCTCCCATTCAGTAGGATTTTTTTTTGTTGTTGGTTGGTTTTCTTTTCTGTGTGAACATTTTTTAAGCTTGATGTAGTCCCATTTGTTTATTTTTTATTTCATTTTCCTTGCCCAAAGACATATATCAGTAAAATTATTATTAAAGGTAATGTATAAGAGTTTCTTTCCAGTATTTACTTCTAAGAGTTTTGGGTTTGGGTCTTACATTTAAGTCTTTGATACATTTTGAGTTTATTTTTGTGTATGGTGGAAGAAGTTGATTGGCTTCACTTTTTTTGCATGTATCTGTTCAATTTTTCAAACACCATTTATTGAATAGCCTTTCTTTACCCCAATATAAAGTCTCACTTTCTTTGTCATAGATTAACTGATTATATAGCCATGGGTTTATTTCTGGGCTACTAATTGTGTTCCATTGATCTATGTGTCTGTTTTTATGCCAATACCATGCTGTGTGCATGACTATGGCCTTGTAGTATAATTTAATATCTGGTAGCACTATACCTCCAGCTTTATTCTTTCTCAGGATTGCCACGGCTACTTTTTTTTTTTTCTGGTTCCATATAAATTTTAGGATTATTTGTTCTAGTTCTGTGAAAATGCCATTGGAATTTTGATAGTGATTGTATTGAATCCATAGACTGCTTTGGGTATTAAGAACATTTTAGCTATATTAATTCTTACTCTCCATGACCATGGTATCTGTTTCCATTTATTTGTATCTTTAATTTCTATCTTCAATGTCTTATCATTTTCTTAGTACAAATCTTTTATTTCCTTGGTTCAATTTATTTTTAGGTACTTTTTGATGCAACTGTAAAGGGGATTTTCTTAATTTCTCTTTCTGCTTGTTCATTACTAGTGTATAAAAGTGCAACAAATTTCTGAATATTAAACTGGTGTCCTGCTATGTTACAAAATTTATTAGTTCCAATAGTTTTGGGGTAGAATCTTTGGAATTATCTAAATATAGTATTATATTATCACAAATAATGACAATTTTAGTTCTTTGAATGCCTTCAATTCCTTTTTTTTTTTTAATTGCTGTGGCTAGACTTCTAGTACCATCCTCCAAAGAAGTAGTGAAAGTGGGAATGAATCCTTGTCTTGTTTTTGATCTTAAAGAGAATGCTTTTAGCTTTTCCCCATTGAATATGATATTAGCTGTGGATTTGTCATATATAGTCTTTATTATATTGAGATAAGTTTTTTTTATTCCTACTTATCATAAATAGATGCTAGATTTTGTCAATTGCATCTATTGATATAACCATGTGGTTTTTATTTTTCATTTTGTTTCTGTGGTGTGTCATGTTAATTTATTTGTGGATATTGAGCCAACCTTGCATACCAGGAATGAATCCCACTTGATCGTGGTTTATGATATTTTTAACATATTGCTGAATTTGGTTTCCTGTTATTTTGTTGAGAACTTTTGCATGAATTTTCATTAGAGATATTGGCTTATAGTTTTCTTTCTTTTTTTCTTTTACTTTCTTTCTTTCTTTTTTCTTTTTCTTTTTCTTTTTTTTTTTTTTGTAATGTCTTTGTCTGATTTTGAAATCAGGGTAATAATAATGGCCTTATAGACTGAGCTTGGGAGCCTTACCTCCTCTTGGATTTTTTGGAATAGTTTGAGGAGAAGAGGTGTTAATTCTTTTTGAATATTTTGTAAAATTTATCTGTGAAGCCATCTGGTCCAGGACTTTGTTGGAAACTTATTGATTACTTATTCAATTTCATTGGTAATAATCAATCTGTTCAGATTTTCTGTTTCTTTTTGATTCAGCCTTGGGAGATTGTATGCTTCTAGGAATTTATCAATTTCTTCCAGATTGTCCATTTTGTTGGCATATAGTTGCTTATAGTATTATTTTATAATCTTTTGTATTTCTGTGGTATCATTGTCATTTCTCCTTTTTCCTTACTGCTTTATTTATTTAGGTCTTCTCTGATTTTTTCTCAAGGAGTCTGATTAAAGTTTTGTCAATTTTGGTTTTTTTTCAAAAAATTATCCTTTAGTTTAATTGATTATTTGTATTTTTTTATGTCACAATTTTATTTATTTCTGTTATGATCTTTATTATTTCCTTCCTTGTACTCACTTTGGGCTTTGTGTGCTGTTTTTTTGTTGTTGTGGTTGTTTGTTTGTTTGTTTTCCCTAGTTCCCTTCAGTATAAAGTTAGAATGTTTATTTGAAAATTTTCTTGTTTCTTTAAGTAGGCCTGCCTTGCTATGAATTTCCTCTTAGGACCACTTTTGTTGTGCTCCACACATTTTTGAATGCTGTGGTTTATTTTTATTTGTCTCAAGGAATTTTTTGATTTCTTGCTCCATCTCATTGTTGACCCACTCCTTATTGAGTAGCATTTTATTTAGCCTCCATTTGTTTGTGTGTTTTCAGTTCCTTTCTTGTAATTGATTTCTACTTACATACCATTGTGATCAGAGAAGACCCTTAAGATGATGTCAAACTTCTTAAATTTATTGAGACTTATTTTGTGGCCTTCTACATGGCCTATCTTGGAAGATATTCCATGTGCACTTGAAAGGAATGTATATTTTGCTGCTTTGGGTTGAAATATTCTAAAAATATCAACTAAATTAATCTGATCTGGTATGTCATTTAAGGCTGTTATTTCTATGCCGATTTTCTGTCTGGAAGAGCTGTCCATTGGTGGCAAGTCCCCTATTATGACTGTGTTACTGTTAATATCTGCCTTTATGTCAGTCAATATTTGCTTTATATATTTAGGTGCTCCTATGTTGGGTGCATAAATGTTTATGAGGGTGATGTCTTCTTACTGGATTGTTCCCTTTATTATTATGTCCTTATTTTTATCTTGTTATAGTCTTTATTTTAAAGTCAATTTTGTTTGATATAAATGTAGCTCTAGTTTTTTTCTCTCATTTCCGTTTGCATGAAATATGTTTTTCTACTTCTTTACTTTCAGTCTGTGCGTCTCTTTCCATCTGAGGTGGGTCTCTTGTAGAAAGCATATACATTTTTTGTGATCTTATCCATTTAGCCATCCTTTGTCTTTTGATTGGAACATTTAATCCAATTACATTTAAAGTGACTATTGATAGGTACATAGTTATTGCCATGTTATTTTTATATTTTTGAACTTCAAGTTTTATTCTATCTTCTGCTTTAAGAAGTCCTTTTAACATTTCCTATAATACTGTTGTGGTGGTAATTATTTTTTGTTTTGTTTTTTCCTTGTCCAAGAAGTCTTTATCTTTCCTTTAATTTTAAATGATAACCTTTCTGGGTAGAGTAGTCTTGGTTGTAAGCCCTTATGTTTCATTACTTTGACTATTTGCTGCCACACACTTCTGGCCTGCAAAGTTTCTGTTAAGAAATTTACTGATAGTCTTATGGGAGTGCCTTTGTAAGAACTAGTTGTCTTTGTCTTGTGGGTTGTAGGATTCTCTCTTTGTATTTAACTGTTGGCATTTTAATTATAATACATTTTGGTGTAGACCTATTTGGGTTCATCTTGTTTGGGACTCTATGCTTCCTGGGCTTGTATGTCTATTTCCTTCACCATGTTAGAAAAGTTTTCAGTCATTATTTCTTCACATATGCTCTCAATCTCTTGCTCTCTCTTTTCTCCTTCTGCAACCCCTATCATATGTAAGTTGTTTTGTTTGATGTTGTCCCAAAAGTCTCTTAAGTTACCTTCATTTTTCAAAATTATTTTTTGTTGTTGCTGTTCTGATTGGGTATTTAATACTACCTGGTTTTCTAAATTGCTCATTAGATCCTCTGCTTCATCTAATCTTCTATTGATTCCTTCTTGTTTATTCTCTATTTGTAGTCTTTATTGTTGACTGATTCTCTTTTATAGGTTGTGTGTCCTTTATGCTTGTTACCTCTTAGTTGAAATTTTAAGTTCCTTAAGTGATATTATAACCAAAAGTTTAAACTGTCTCTGGTAGGTAAGTTACCTTCATTTTATTTAGTTATATTTCAGGAGGCTTCTCCTGTTCTTTTATTTTGAACATTCATTTTATTTCCTGATTCTGGCTGCTTCTCTGTACTACTGTGGCATTAGGATGGACTATTTTTATAAAATATTAAATCTTTTAAAATAGTCTGTTAACCCTTTAGTTTTTGTTTTCCCTGAGAATACTCACCCTGTGGTGCTTGTAACTGTAGAATTTACCCCAAGATAACTCCTGAATTATGGTCCTAACTTGACCCTCAAAGCTTGCAATGACATATTCACTTTTATTATTATTTTCTCAGTGCTCTAGTATAGTGGTAATATTTGGAAACAAATGACTTTAATCTATTTATAGCATTCTGTTTTTAGTAGTGGTATTTCCATTTACAAAGTACAGTTATTCTCGATTGCTGAAAATGTCAAATTCTAGAAAACATAGCATTCCTACATGTGAAAAAAATTAAACGCTGATCATTATATACATTTTTATACATTAGGATTAGGAACAAGTTCTGTTTAGAAATAACTCCAAAAACAGTTTTTATATTTTATTTTTACATTAAAAGCCAGTCATGTTTGCTTCAGCTTCAAAGAACATGTTTATGTAAAATTAAATAAATGTGGTCATGATCTGTACTTTTTTTTTTTTTCAAATAAGAAATAGGCTAAAAGGAATTAAGGCAAACCCTGTTCTCTGTTTTTAAGACAGTGCAGTTTGTACGGCAATACTTAAACTCTTCAGGCTGGGAGATGTTTGCATGTGTACGGAAGAAACAGAAGTCTACTAATGTCTCTAAATGATCAAATACATTTTA
Source organism: Craseonycteris thonglongyai (assembly GCA_004027555.1). Taxonomy (NCBI): domain Eukaryota; kingdom Metazoa; phylum Chordata; class Mammalia; order Chiroptera; family Craseonycteridae; genus Craseonycteris; species Craseonycteris thonglongyai. The sequence goes on from PVKE010042342.1 coordinate 9,245, forward strand.
AAGAAAACAGACCTTGGCCTTGGAACTGGGTGCCAGAAGATGTTATGGAGGTGAAAACATATGGCCATGACTGGTGTCTGATTAAGGGCCCTGAGGTTTTAAAATTCTAATGCTTCCTGCATAAACTGAGCATTGAGAAGGAAAATGAAGGAATTATCCTTTCTTGACACCCCAGAGTACTGCACTATCAAGTGCATTATGGTGGTTTTATACCTCATCAAGAGGATCATTAGTCTCCTTCTTTACACAATTTTTTATGTTTTTTAATGTACATCAGTGTGGAAGGAATATATAACTAACCTATTTATAAGAATCATAAAAGACTGTTTTTCCTCTTAAAACTACATTATAAAAATGAATCTTCCCACTGTTTTATTCCTGAATGTGTTTTTAATATTTTTCTATTTGTGAAACATTTATTGTCTCTTAAAAATATTCTATCCACTTTACTGGTTCTTTTTCATTAAACAAAAAAGAACCAAGGTTGAAAATGCCTCAAAAAGAGAGCAAGTTACCAAATTATCTCCAGACACAGTGCTTTTAACCCTAAATCTACCTGCAAAATACAGTACCAACTATAACAAGAACAGTTTTTTCAATCATAACTGAAGATCAATCTCCATAGTTGCAATGTCAGAGAATTACTAAAAGGATTTAAAAGTTTTAAATTGGCATTAAGCCAATAATGTAAAAAAGACTCTTTTCTATTACTACTATAGTGCTGCCAAAAATTGCTTGTTTTTCTCCCATAATACTGGGAATGCCAAAAAATGTAAACACATTTTAAGAGATGTTATCTATGTATTACTTTTCAACATTGAATTGTATTATGGTAGCAATGTGTAGTATGATGTTTGCTCAAAAGATGGCATTAATCAAATGAATGCTGGAGTCACCATGTGACTGGCAGAGCAGTCAAATAAAATGGTGGAAGCACAGTTGCCACTGAAGGAGTGTAAGACCATTTTGAAGTGGTATTTGAAATTCAAGAATGTTGTGTAAGTATGAAAATGGAGGTATAAGTATGCAATAGAATCTCCGACACACCTAGCAATTGCACACGTTCATAATAAGTTTGAAATGTAGGGTAAATTGAAATGGCTTTCACAATGATACAAGTGGACACTATGGTCAACACTGCTCAAGCAGTAATACTCCACAATCGGAAGTGTCTGGAAGCTGACGGTAACAGCTTTGAGTACCTCTTGTTGCAGAAGTTGAACGTGACTTGTACTCACCTTTTGTTATTGGTATGCTCATATAACACTTATTCCAATTTTAATACAATTTTTTTCTTTCTTACAATGTGTATACAATTTTTTGACACTCTTGTATAAGCACATGTATGATAAATACACATCCTCTAACGGATTAACTTTCTGATATGAATTTTTAAGAGTTGCCCTGTTATATCAAGTGATAGATAATGTGTACCTGCTAAGATGATCAAACTATGGTGTGGTAACAATCTCCAATTCTCATTGACTGAATACATCAATGTTTATTTCTCTCTCAATGAGGGGCAGGAGGGAATTCTGTTCATTGTAGTCACTCAGCAACTGAGGTTGTGGTGGTTCTATTTAAATTGTGTTTTTACTACCAGTGAGTCAGGGCAAAGGAAATGCAGTGAATCTAACATTAGCTATTATATCTTGTGCCTGAAATTGGTGTATTTTACATCCTCTCAGATTTCACTGGACAGAGTAATAGGATTATGCCTAACTTCAAATGAGGCAGGAGAAAAGTATAATGAACACAACACAACTAATGACTATGATAGCATATTACCTATATACTTGTACATGTATGTAAGCATGAATCTGTGATAGAAAACAAGCTGGCTTAGATAAGATGGAGCCAGAGTTATAATGGAAATTAGCTACAGACAAATTCCATGGGTTGTAGAGATTAAATATTTTTGAACAGTTTTAGATTAGTAAAAAAAAATTGTGAAGTTATTACAGACAGTTCTCATGTACTCTACATCCAGTTTCCCATATTATTACCTCTGAAATTAAGATGGCAGTCAATGATGGAATATTGATATGTTATTATTTAGTGAAGCACACACTTTATTCAGTTTTTCTTTGATTTTTGCTTAATTTTTATATGTATATTTTTCTACTCCAGGATCCCATCCAGGATGCCACATTACATTTAATTGCAATGCCTCCTTAGGCTCCTCTTGGTTGTGGCAGTTTCTCACATTTTCCTTGTTTTTGATGACCTGGATGGTTTTCAGGAGAACCAATCAGGTATGAAATGCCCATCAATAGAAGGTGTTTTTCTCATGATTAGAATGGATAGGTTTTTGGGAGAAAGAATGAAGAGGTAAAGTGCCATTTCCATCACATGATATCAAGGTTATGTATTATCAAGATGATTTATCACTTTTGATGCTGACTTTGATCACCTGATGAGGTACTGTTTGCAAGCTTTTAAATGATAAAGCGTTTTTTTTACCCTCCTTCCACATTGTGCATGTGGAAGTCAATGTGAGGCCCCCACTTACAGAGTGGGGAGTTATGCTCCATTTCCTTGAGGGTAGTGTACCTACACAAATTATTTGAGATTTATGTGTTCTCTCACATATATTTGTTATTTATTTTTCAATTATTTATATTAGTATGGACTAATGAATATTCATTTTGTGTTTTTTCTTATTAATATAATGCAATGCTACTTTTTTATTGTTAAATTTATTGCGGTGGTATTGGTTGGTAAAAATTACATAGGTTCTAGGTGTACAATTCTATAATACATTGTCTATAAGTACATGTTACGTTGTGTATTCACCACCCAGAATCAGTTCTCCTTTCATCATCATATATTTAATGTCTGCTCTATCCTTCTCCTTCCCCTCCGCCCTTACCCTCAGGTAACCATTAAACTATTGACTGTGTCAATGAGTTTTTGTTTCTTTGTTACTTTCAGTTTTATATTCCACATATAAGTGAAGTCATATGGTTTTTGATTTTGTCAGTCTGACATCTCACTTAACATGATGGTCTCAAAGTTCATCCATGTTGTCACAAATGGCCATATTTTATCTTTTCTGATAGCTGAGTAATATTCCATTGTGTAAATGTACCAGATTCTTTATCTAGTCCTTTATCAAAGGACACTTTGGTTGCTTCCATGTCTTGGCCACCATGAACAGTGCTGTGATGACTATTGGGGTATATGTATAATTGTGGACTAAGATTTTCAAATTTTGGGGGTAGATTCTCAGAAGAGGGACTCCTGTTTCATATGGTAATTCTATTCTTAATTTTTTTAGGAAAGATTTATTTTATTGTTTGCAAGAAGTTGAGAGAAAGAAAGAAGGTGGGAGGGCCCATAGCAGCTCCCATAGTTGCACATCATTAGTTGTGGTATGTGGGTGGGAACTGAATCAAGGGCCTCCTGCATGGGAGGCAAGAAACTTTGCCTCTCACTGCTGTACCATCCTGGCAGTTACCAGTTGTGCTACAGTTCAGTATATGAGGTGCAAGGGCCAGGGCTGAGAATCGAACTCCAGACCTTGTGATTTTGAGGCAAACACGTAACAACTGAGTTATTCCAGTGTTCCCTATTCTTAATTTTTTGAGGAACCTCCATACCATCTTACATAATGATTGTACCAATTTACATTCCCACCAGCAGTGTATGAGGCTTCCTTTTTCTCCACAGCCTCTATAATACTTGTTACTTGTTGTCTTGTTGATTATATTCATTCTCACAGGTCTGAGGTGGCATCTCATTGTGTTTTTGATTTGCATTTCCCTAATAACTAGTGAAGTTGAGAAATTTTTTTCATATACTTGGCCATTTGTATGTCTTCAGGGGAGAAGTGTCTGTTCAGGTTCTCTGCCCATTTTTTAATTGGATTATTATTTTTTATTGTTGTTGAGTTTTATGAGTTCTTTATATATTTTAGATATTAGCCCCGTATTAAGAACTAGACTGAGTGCCTCCTGCATAGGAGGCAAGAACCCTGGCCTCTGAGCCATCCCAGTGGCCACCAGCTACACCATAACTTAGCACGTGGAGTTTACACGGGCTGAGGCAGGGAGTTTAACCCTGGATTCTGCTACCTCGAGACAAGTGCTCAACTGTTGAGTTATCCTGCCACCTCTGCTCTGTGCCTTTTAATTGGTGAATTCAGTCCATTTACATTTAGGGAAATGATTGATATATGAGTATTTTCTATAGCCATTTTATCTTTTGTTTTCTGGTAGCTCTTTATTTCTATTGATTCTTTGCTTTCCTTTCTGTCAATTATTTTAGTTTGATGTTGTTCTATGAACTTTGTGAAAGAGTTAGGGTAAGCAGTCAGTTCCTATGACCAAAAGTTCTTCTGGGAGTTGAGAACAGTGGCTTTATGGCTATTTTGTGTCCTGGGATTGCTCTATCAGCTAAGGTGCTGGCTTAACTAATAGAAAGCTGAAGAGCCAGGGGGTGGTGAAGTTTGGAGATGGGCAGGGGCAGACCAAGA
>PVKE010042343.1:0-13789 GCA_004027555.1 Craseonycteris thonglongyai
TTTTGAAGGAAAAGAAAAAACAAAGACAACAACGACCCATCACCAGGTTTCTCTCCAAGATAAAGCCCCCGGCTCTACCGTCAGCGCCTCCAGCAGAAGAGTCTCCGAGTGAGCCTAAAGCTTCTACGAGTCAAGTGAGAGCCTCTCCTCCGCCACCCACACAAGCCTCTTCGCCTCTCTCAGAAAGCAATGTTGATTCATGTTTATTACTGTATAAGGTTTTGTAATTAACCTTATTAATTAGCACAGACACGTTTAAGTAAATACGTATACTGTTGTAATTTTTGTCTTAAATGAATAAAGTATGAATACTGTTTACATATTTAAAACATTCTTGTACCCGCATACACAAAAATTCCTAGGGGCAAATCCTACTTCGCAGTTTTTCAGCTTTCGCAGAAGGTTCTGGTCCCCATTAACTGTGAAAAACGAGGGGTCACTGTAAATATAAAAATATCAGAGGAATAATCACTGATACATAGCTTAATGATTAGGGAAAAAATGATACCCTAGACTTTCTCTTAACCTAGAATACCTAGATTTTCTCTTAATACCAAGATGTATTTTTGATATAAAATACAAGTAATAAATGAAAGTGAAAAAAATATATTTTGCTAGTAATCTAATAGCAATTATAAGATGTATTTAACATCTAAAATAAAAGAGCAAACTATAAAATATTCAATGCTAGTAAGGTGGTGGTTAAAAATGACTATGCTGGGGAAGCTGGGATGGCTTAGCGGGTTAAGCGCTCGCTTTGAAGCCCCGGGGACCGAGGATCGAATCCCGGCCCCATGCGGACGCATATGCTGAACTGGGCTGTGCCCCCAGTTCAGTTCTTGCTGGGGCCTATGTGGGAGCCCCTGGCCCAGTTCCTGCCCTGCGCAGCCCCGAGCCCACCTGTGGAGTGAAACCATATGGAAAACTAACGCTGTCAACTGTGGAGACTGCTCTGGGCCCTCCTCCTCTCTCTGTCTGTCTCTGTCTCTGTCTCTCTGTCTGTCAAAATCAATAAAATAAATCTTAAAAAAAAAAATGACTATGCTTATTCTCTGCAAGTAGCTTTGGAAATTGGTACTATCTTCTTAGGACGTCATGTAGCATTGTGTAACAAGAGCTATAAAGCATTCTACTCCTGAGTTTCTTTCCTATGGAAATAATTTAACAGAAGCAAAAAGAATTGCATACAAACCAAAATTAAAAACAAACAAATCTTATACCCTCCTACCTCCTTTCCACAACCACCACCAGAAAAAAAAAAAAAAAAGAAGAAGAAGAAAAGAAAATGCAAGTTGGAAATAACCTAAATTTCCAACTTAAATAGTTTAACATGTTAGAGTAAATCAATATGAGGGAATATTATATAGCCATTAATTGTAATGACTACATGGATGAAAGGCTTCACAATGCAGATAGAGAGAGTTCTAAGGCTCTAATTTGTTGTTGGTTCTCCTTTGTGAAAAAAAAAAATAGTGCATTTTGTTTGGTGACTGAATTGTACAATAAAGCAAAACAACTGTGGTTTATTTTGCTTTTTCTAGGCTTAGATGCCTTGAATTAGTATAGATATATATACCTTTATTTTTCATATTAAATGGCTAGAAACTTTCTGGATAGCATATATATAGTCCCTTCTTGGCAGTCCCCAAATTAATTTGAAATGTCTAACAAAGTACACCAAAGTGCAAGTAAAGGTAAAATTGTTCTTGCAAAGGGCTAAAATAACAATATTATATAGTAGTTTAAAGCCAGTTCAGTTTCTTTTTATTCCTTTTTCTTATAAGTGATAAAATTGTGACAAGACCTCTACACTTTATATTCTCCTTCCAGGGAAATGAAGGCCCAGAGAACAGTGGCATAGGGAAATCCAAAAGTAAACTGCCCTAGCTCTTCACAAGGAGAAACTGTTCTTCAAAAATCTCCTGCAATGAAGTATCACCAGTAGCACCCCTGCCACCAAGCCAAGCTCCCAGGAATGAGGAGAGAAGATTCACCCTTAAAAAAAAGGAAGAAAACGCTGCAGGAAGGACTGGTAGGTACCCACAGCAAATGTCTACCTGGGGCTCCCTACACTGTCTTAGATGAGTGTGTCCAGCCAGGAAGGCTTGTCCCCTACAAGTGTGCCTTCCTTGGCTTAAACCTCTGTTACTACTAAATGAAAAGAAATACTCCCAACTGCAGGGGAGCGGGGGGAGTTTGGAGAGTGCACACTTGTGTGGAGTCATTATCCTTAACAAGCACTGACTACTTAAATGAGTGGTTTACTGCAAACCTCTTGGGGGAATTCGGTTTTGTTACTTGGTAGGATGAAGAGAATAAGGTTGGTACCCAGTCACTATGAATAAAAATGAGATTTGTGCTCTCCTTTCGTTGTGGCCATAATGTAACATGCTGCTTTTCCTAAAATCACCTATGTGTCCATACTGATTTTTTAAAATGTGACCATAGCTTTTCAGCATTTGCTGACTCGATGATTTTGTTTCAAGTCTCAACTGTAATCAGTCAGCTAACTCTAAATTAGGTAGGTAGAAAAAAAGATGGTCTCTATATTAGATCCTTGCGTCTACACTGAATCACACCTACATCTAACCTCAATATCTGTGTAAGATGCAAGAGAATCTCAAAGCAGTTCCAACTCCCATAAACAGCCCTGTTTTTTATCTGTTGCCTACATCATACCAATGAGAAAAATCATGGTATCGTGTCATAAACTGCTATGCAAATGATGCTATTTGTAAGTATTAACATAATTTAGTGCTTACAGTCATAATCTCATTTCTAATAATTCTCCCAGAATGGAGTCTTTCTCTGGACTCTTAGCCTGCAGGATAGTCTTTCATCAAGAGGCTGAAATTTTTAATAACCTGCCAGCATATGTTTTGTATGTGGCAGGATAGGCTTGATGACACAATATCTTCATTATCACAAGAAACAGGTCTACAAACTGTAATAGGACATTAAAACATGCCTGTGCTCATAAAGTAATGCTTTGATGTCTAAATGTGCACCATTATAATGGTCTTCCTGAACAAAGGATAATTGCAATCCTAAATTCTCAATAGCTGCACTCAATGGAGATTGCAGTTCACTTGTACTCTGAATATGATTTCACTTTGAAGCCAAAAGAATGTCAGTTTCCTACAAAACAAAAAAAAGCTCTTCAGAACTGCTTTATTTTTTTATTTTCACCTTTGGCTTCTAACCACACCATGGCTAAGCGTAAGTCTCAGAGTATTCAAAGATTTCTGAATAATTACTTTTCTCTTGTTAAGTTTTTAAAAAATGATATAGCTTATTAGTTATTTAAAAGTTTCACATTTAATAACATTAACAATAATACCAAATATATTTGGTGACAATTTAAAATGGTATAGTTTAAAATAATTGAAATTATATAATGAATAGTCAGGCTTCTAAGTGCAATTCCGCTAACATCAATATTTTAAATAGTTTTTGAACTTAAAGTGGAACATTTCAAATTTATCATAGTCTAGTGTCAGGAGAATTCTTTAAAACTTATTGGTTTTACATATTGGACCAGCAAATACTTTGCACACTAACATTCCTTTTTTTTTAAAAATAAAAGGCATACTTTTCATATTTGAATCTCAATAGTTTTGCTTTAAAAAAAAATCTATATAATATGACAAAATCCAGTCCAAAGAGAACACAAGAGAAACCTCTATGGGCCTCAAAATTAAATACATTTTCCTTGTTTGATTTTTTTTTCTAGAAGAGTAATTCACTTTGGTATCCTTTAAATAATATGTAAAAAGCTGGTCATGACAGGTACTGCATTTAGTCCATTCACTGATGGAGGGGAGAAGAAAAGCCCAGAATTGATCATGGGGAGAACGGTAACATTTGTCAAAGGAACTCTCTCTTCTGACTGTTTTCTAGATTTATTTGTTGTTTCACTCTCACAAGAAAAATGTGATTCTCTCTTGTGCGCCCCTCCCTGCCTATCACTTGTGTCTTGATTCATATACTTCCGTAGTGGGATGCTCCAAGGAGATGCAAATCACTGCACAGCCCACTGCTCTGCCCGTCGGTAGGGAAGGAATCAGTGAGGGGAATTTGTGTCTGGCCTTTGCTCATCAGTTATGCTGTCACCAGTAGGTCAGCCAAGACAGAGAGTTGGGATTAGGAGAAGCCAGGCAAGTCTAGGGCTCTGGATGCAAAGTGAAGCAGCTTTTAGAATGGTGGGTTTAGTCTATCTGTTAGGCCCTACAAAATTACTGTATTAAACAAGTTTGAAACAGACTAAGAAGTTGTACAATTCATCTTTCCACCAACATATGTGGAAAATTCTGTACATGTTCACTCATAGGCTAAGACTTCTTACCTATTGCTCAGATTTGGCCAGGAGATTTTTCTGGCTGGGGTGTATTATTTTCTCAACTTCTCACAGGGACCAGGAGTTCCATGAATTTCCTTGAATTGTCTTCAGAAGTGTATGACTGCTGCCAGAATGCTATTATACATTAGCTTTCAGGCGACAACCATTCACTAATAGAATTTCTCTTGCATAATAAAATGAGGCTAGCTTAATCATGTCAGTTGTTCGAAGCATGTGATCAAGACCCACTTAGAGCAAATGATGAGATTTGTAATGTTACCTGAATATGGTAAGACATTACTTCCTAATTATCATAATCAATTTGAAGATGTGAATGAGGACTTTTAGTGCCCAATAAAGGGATATTTAAAATAACCCAATCGGGGAAGCCGGGATGGCTCAGTGTGTTAAGCGCTCACTTTGCAGTGCCGGGGATCAAGGATCGAATCCCGGCCCGGCCCGTAAGGACCCATATGCTGAACTGGGGAGTGCCCCCAGTTCAGTTCTCTCTCTGTCTCTGTATCTCTCTCTCTCTCTCTCTCTCTCTCTCTCTCTCTCTCTCTCTGTCAAAAAAAAAAAAATTAAAAAAAAAAAAATTAAAATAACCCAATCAACTCTATTGCCCAGGAAGAGCAAACTGATTTGCTTATGGCCCCACTGCTGGCCGGTGACAGCAGAGCCTAGAAGAAAATGCCTTTCGTCTCCTGGCTGAGCCTTTGCCTTCCTCTCCTAACAGTTCACAGACACTGTGGATGTAGGTCACCGTTGAACACTCACCTGTGCCCATTTCTTGCTCCAGTCTTCATGACCATATTTGCTACTCTCCTGTAGGACCCACTTGTGGCACTTTAGGTGGGAAAGAATGTCACAAAATGCAGTCCCATTACCTCCAAACTCATAGTCCATTTTAAAGAGCCAGCGTTGGATTCCCAGGTGGTCGATGACCAGCTGACTCAGCTGTTCTATCATCTGCAGGGATGACGACATAGCAACAATATTTAATATAGCTAGTTTCCTGCCTTTTATTGTATTAACTTAGTTGTACTTCTCACATGTCTTTATATCAAATGGTCTGTCCATTCGGTTATCTTCTAGTTATTAAGATAGGTGGAAAAAGTTCTATGTGATGTATCTATGATGTGAAGAAATCATTGGGGAAGCTGGGATGGTTCAGTGGGTTAAGCGCTGGATTTACAGCCCCGGAGCCAGAGGATCGAATCCCAGCCCTGACCCAGTTGGACCCATATGCTGAACTGGGGTGTGCCCCCAGTTCAGTTTTTGCCGGGGCCTATGTGGGAGGCTCCCAGCCCAATTTCTGCCCTGCACAGCCCTGCGCCCACCTGTGGAGTGAAACTATGTGGAAAACTAATGCTGTCAACTATGGAGTCTGCTCTGGGCTCTCCCCCTTCTCTCTGTCTCTCTCTGTCTCTCTCTCTCTCTCTGTCAAAACAATAAGAATAATTCTTAAATAAAAAAAAGAAAAGAAAAAGAAATCATTAACCAGTGGGACCAAAGACATGCTTTAAAAGTATAGTCTTACTTAAGAGAAACACTGAAATTATCATTTTGCCTAGTTTTGAAGACAAAATAAAGAATTTGTGAATATCTAAAATTGAATCTTGGTATTATTTTCTTTCTTTTTCAGAAAATTATATGTTGACTTCTTGATTTTTCCAATGACATGTTTATAGTTTAAAGACTATAAAGCGTTATAGTCTTGAAAACTAACTATTTGGTGATTTGTTGAACTTTTCAGTGTTATAACATATAAAACATTTAATTTTTCCTTCATTAATGTATATGCAATACATTTGTTTGGCTGGTTAATTGGCCAACTATATTACAAGTATTACATGAACAGCACAGATAATGGAGATAAAACACTCATGGAAACAACTTTCCTGGAATACACACTTATCCTACATTTTATTTGACACAGTATTCCCTCAAGAACTGGGCTCAATCATATGGAAGTTTAAGGGATAAAAGTTCAGGTTCTAATGTTATGATGATAATAATAATAATATCTAATATTACTGAACTCTCAGTAAGAGCCAGGCCATTGACTAAGCTCTTTACATGAGTTTGTTCATTTAATACTTACAACAACCTATGAGGTAGACACCATTAGTCATTTCATTTGATTTCATATGTAAATAACTGAGACTAAGCTAATTTGTATAACTTGCCCATGATCACCCAGCACTGAGTGGCAAAGCTGTGACTCCAACACCTAGGCTCTTTCTCTCTCTACCGTGCTGCCTGTCTTACCCTGCAGAGAGGTGGAGGAGAGGGTGAGGTGGAGAAAGAAATCAGAAGAGGAGCCACAGAAGCCACTTTCCTAACAGTCAATAAGCCATCTGGGGTAAGTTTGAGCCAGACAAAGGCCTATGGAAAGCTTATTTATTAATAATTAGAAATAATATTGTTCTAGTAGAGCCTCAGAGAAAAATTACTCATTAGATCATAAAAATGGCTTTCTCATCCAGTCGTGTCATCAGATGTTCTAATCCCTACTTCCCAGACAGAAGCCACGCGATACTAAGCATTCTTTTGAGCTACCCCCTGCTGTTCTCGGCCGTGGTGTTCTGGACGTAAGGATTTCTCCGCAGCACTCTTATTCTCTTTTCTGATGGTTTTTTGCTCACCAAATGGATTAAAAAATTTTTTCAACTAAAGATTGTGAAAGGTCTCACGATTATAGTTCTGCTGAAGTCTGGAGCTGGAAGATTACAATTACTTTGATTAAAGGCACAATCTGTTCTCTCGGGTTATGTCTTTTCAGCAAACCTTCCTGGGAATGTTACACTACACAGCAGTGTGGAAGTGCTATCAAAAAGGGGCATTCTTGAGATCCCTGGAAGCCCCATGCAACCGTGGCATATTCAATTAGGGTGAAAATGGAATTGTCTTAGCTCTGTAATTATCAAGTAGTGTCTGTGGATAATTTGGGTGTTTAAATGACAAGTACTCTGGTCTACACACCATGTGGCTATGAGCATAGCCTATGAAGGATTTTTAATGTGCCTTCCAGAGTTACATCCCTTCTTTCTCTAGTGTTAAATTAAGAAGATAGATTCTATATTGAATCACATTCTGCTGTATTATGATCATACTTCACAGAAGTAGAAATGGTCTTTGGCATGTTAATGTCCAATAAAATTCTTTTGCTAGCATAAGGAAAGGTATTCTTGCATAGCATTTTTTATTGTATATTTGGATATATTGTGTATTTGGAGACTAAACCACTAACAGAATTATTATCTGTTTCTTCCAAATCCTATTATTTGTTGCTTCTAAGAATCCTATAAATGGATGTCTTTTGATGGATCCCCTATAGTAATGAAAAGGATCAATAGTATTGTAAAGACTGCATCAAGGGAAAGAATTATGTGCTATCTTTAAGTGAAAATTGAACAATGCTTTAAAATAGCATTGCCATTTTTGATTATTTAACCAAAGCTGTCAATATTTCATATAGATCAACACAGGAAATGTTTGCTGTGCTCATGCTAGATTTTAATAAATAAATAACTTAATCATAAACCAAATGACTTTATGCTATTTCCAAACATTTGTCATTTTCTGTTTGAATCTATCTGTTCAAAAGATGTAACATAGCTTTAAATCACCATTCATTTTACACTGGCATAGAGCAGAAATAGAAAAACAACTACTGCTAAAATCCAACTGACAGTCAGGAATATTTATTAACCTAAATTAAAATAATCACAGCTTTCTTTCACCAGCTTTAAGTTTATGATGCACATCAATAAAAAGTCAGTGCTATTGAGTTATCACCATCTGCAAATTCAAAATGCTGACACACTCAGATAGATTAGGTATGGTAGTCACTCTCTGGAAAAATCTCAGTGGACTACTTCAATTTTTGATGACCTCAGTATGTTTTCCAAACAAGTAGACTAGAATTGAGTCAGTTTATTGTGGTACAATTTGCACATGCCATAGGTGTAATGACATCCTTCAAATTCGATGTGTCTATGAGGTTTTAAATTCTGTCTGAATACCAGCACTAGAGGGAGGTTTTACTGCACTAGATGTGCCTGCATCTTTAACCACAATCAACATATAAAGGTCCCAAATATTTCATAGCAGAGATTGCCTGAGTTCTCATCAGTGAAGACAAAAGTGAGACTCAATATACATATTGCATATATATTTAAAAATGTTGAAAACTGTTTAATGTAATGTGCACATGTGAAATTATATCATTTTAGATGCATTTCACTTGTATTAGGTGCATTCACCAAATATTCTAATTTACTGGGAGGCAGAGTCAAGCAATCCATTCTGTCATCCTCAAATTCCAGTGGAAGCTAATGAAAATTGAAGGGACACACCAATTTAGGGGGAGCCCTTCTCTTCTATGCCTATTAAAGTTGCCTGTGCCTCTTCCAGACTGCCAGCTTTAAGAGCAACTTCCTTCATGAGGCCGTGTATGGCCCAAGAACACTTTAGCAAGAAGGAAATATTTTAGGGCAATATAATAAGCTCATAGTATCTTCATACTAGTCTCTGAAAAGTATGGTTTGTTGAAAGGCTTAATTTGGGGGCTCAGCATCTCTGAGGTACAGAGCATCATGATCAGGCAACTGAGAGGAGGAGGAGGATCTCTAAATATTGTCCCTCACACAGTGCCTCATTGTGCATGGTTCTTTAGTTTCCCAAGAAGTGGATGTCCAGGACTAGTTGTGATTGGCTCAGAGTTTTAATCGAGAGATGTACTGAAACAGAGGTTAGGAAATGTTAACAGCCTTGGTCTTCGTGTTTTCTTTATTGTGCAAAAGATAGCAGTTAAATGGGAGAGCATCTGCCATAGTTAACTTAGAGATCATTTCTAGTGGCTAATATAGTTCTCCAAATAGTTCAGGCCCCAAGTATAATATCTGCTGAAGGAATGCATAGCCATAGACCTAGCCCATGACAAAACTCAGAAGCAGCCAGTTTTATTCCTGAGCCCTCTCACCTCCCCTTTGGGGGTTTTCCCCTCCTCCCTTTATGGCCCCTTCCTGAGGAACCAAGAGATTTCTGTATAGAGCCAAGGATGTCTGCAGCACTCTGCTATAGGCCCTCTGCAACCTGATTCAGCAGAAGGGCTCACTCCCTGTGCTTTGCAAACCTGCTCCTTTTAGCCCACACTGACTCACATTGCTCAGGGTCCTGCTCAATGACTGGCTAGTTAAAATGACGATGAGCTAATCCATGTTGAGGCAGTAAATATTGTTATAGATTGGTACAATAGGGTCTTCAATGCCTTAATCCAAATGAGTAAAGATGTTGGGAATTCCAGCAATTTCTGCAAGGGAGATACTCTGAAACATAAAGGCCTAAAGTAGATCCCTCACATCAACTCAAGTAATCTACATTGTCTTCATTGGGTAGGGCTGGCTCCAGAAGACCTGGAGTTCCTGCAAGGTCAAGAGGATGTGATGTATTTGAACAGAGCCTCTCTTGTCTACCTCACATACCTGCTGGTGACTGTAGATGGCACATATTCCAGGAGGGACTGGTACATTGGCTCTGTCAAAGACCCATTTACTTCCAGACTTGGTGCTATAAAAATGAGCTAGTGCAGGCTCCGGGCCCAGGATGGGTATGTTTAGCATATCCGCCACGGCCAGATCATCTCTGTGGAGGAGTCCGCTGACAATGTAGGCCTCTTTTCCTTGAATGAGACTTTTTATTCTTTTGATTGCCTTGGGACTGTACATCAGGTGAGTAGCCAGGCACATATGATGCTTCTAGGGGGAGAGCATATTATTCTTGTTAAAAGGTGTTCTTTTTCTAATCCATACACCTAATTTATAATGTTGCACACAATAAATGCATTATTAATAGCAGGCTGGGTTATGACCTATCCTGTTGTTTAGCAGTTTAAATTGATAAAAGCTGTTGGGGTGAGGCTCTATAATCGCTCACATCTTTAGTGTGTTGGAAATAGGCTCGCTGGGAATAGAACTAATTACTACACATCTGTATTTATTTGATCCACATGGAATTGTCCTTCTGTCAGAAGGAAAAGAGGCTGGCGGCCTTTGGATAATAGTGATTCATCTCTGCAACACTTCTGGCATGGTTTAACACTAAAGCGTCTGGGAAATCAATACCAAAAAATGAAGAAAAACGCCCCCTGGTAGTCTTCACTCTACAGGACTCCTAATATGGCAACCCTTTAAACGATTTGGTAGGAAAAAGGCACTTGGCTTGATGCTCTCTTTCCAAAGTTCTGCCACAAAGTCTGTTTTAGGGATTATGTGCTGTTATAATGATTATCATGGTTCCTGGCCAACAACACTGGAGAGGATTCATGAATGAAAAATATTTGGAAAGTCCAGCAAGACTCAAATTCATTTTCCAATGGAAAACTTCTTTTTTATTTTATTTTTGATTATTTTAGACCCAGCTTAGCAATACATGGCACTGACTCACTTAATTAAATAAATAATCCTGGCATGTCTAATAGGGGCTGAGGACAGAGCCAGATGGTCAGCACACACCAGAACAAATACAAGCATGTTTCTGTGTTCAAGGAGTGGGGATGCAAATGAGTACTGTTAATGCATAACTAACAGAAAGCAGAGAAGAGCCATAAAGAGCTACAGAGGGCCTCAGAGGCATGGCGGAGGGAGGCAGAAGCCACATGCTGGTGGGGAGAGCTGAAAAGGCAAATTACTCATCCTCCTTGGGCCACGGTTTCCTCACCTATAAAATGAGTGTGATAACAGTGCCCATCACATAGGGACGCTGTGAGGATTACATGAGCGAATGCATGTAAAGCACTTATCACAATGCCTTGGATGTAATAAGCACTCAATGAACATTACCTAGTAGTATTACTATGAAAGAGGTTGGGGTTGAAGTGAATTTTGAAGGATGGGTAGGATTTTATCCAGTGAGGGTGGGCATGGGAAAGACATTAGCTAAGGATGGAATATGAGAACCCACTTCCTCTAGAGAAGTGCTGGGACTTAGGCGTCAAACAGTTCTGGCTTTGATTCCAGCTCTATGACGTAAGCTTCCTGAACTTGGGCAAGTAGCTTAGACACCCTGAGCCTAAGTTTCTTCATCTCTCAAATGGGAATAAAAATACCCATTTTTCTGGGTTGCTCTAAAATAAAACAAGATCATGAATATAAACACCTATTATAATGCATGGCATCGAGTTCAATCAATGGTAGTATTTATGATTACAAAGAAAACTCTTTAAAGTCCTTAAAATGTCATGCGAATAGTACCTAAATGCAAGGTGCCATAGTCTTAAGGGAGTTGAAGGGATTTTGTAGGCTAGCACCTACTTCCCCAATTCTAGTCAACATTATATACTCCAGGTGTCATTAAAATGTGAAGAAATGTCAAGCAACTGTTTCTGGGAATATTAGCAGCACCAGTGTGCAAACTGTTGGTGGGTATAATAACAGCTGAGTCTGAAGAAGACTGAGAAGACCAGGGACTTCACATCTGTCTGAATGTGTAACTTGCAAGGTGATTTAGAGAACTCCATCTTTCTGAGCCTCAGTCCCCCATAGTCAAATGAAGGGTTGGACTAGATGTCTCTAGGGTGCTTCCAGCCCTGAAAATAATATTCCCTTTAAAGCTAGAGCTCTTCTGGCCTTAGTGTTTAATGAGCAGAGAGTTTCTGCTTGGGATGTTGAAAAAGTTTTGCAAATGAATAATGTGATGGTTGCACAACAATGTGAATGCAGTAAATGCCATTGAACTGGTTAAAATGGTACATTTTGTTGTATATATATTTTCCCAAAAAAACAAAACAAAACAAACAAACAAACAAACAAACAAAAAACAGAGCTCCTCTGAGAACATGATTTATTGATTTACCCTATTGGGCCCTTCCTTCAGAGTAAGTGTTCTATTCTAAACTCCTTAGACCTACACAATATACCTTTTCTACCACAATTGAAATCCATTTCACAACCTACTTCTGAAAATGTAGTTCCAGGAAACCCAATGTTCCATTAGACAATGGCTGTTAACATCACCTTGAGTTTGTGTGTTTCATCTGGTTGATCATTATCTTTCCTCCTTGTTTATTTCATTATTTTCCTTTCTTCCCAAATTGAAATTATTTCAATGAGGAAATGTAAAAACAAAAATTAAATATCTGGGAGAACTGGTGATTTGAGGCACAATGTCCGTGGTGGGCTTTTAGGGTACCTAGAAGAATGTTTCAAGGTGGCATTCCTCTCATGTTAAGTTCACAAGGTCAAAGCATTTTGACATGTATTCTCTTACCTGATCCATAAACACTGTACCAATAAGCAGTCCCTCTTTTGGAGATGAGGAAACTGAGGCTCAAGTTATTTGCCCAAAGTCACATAGCTAATAAACAGCAGAGGCAGGATTTAAATTCAGGGCATAGCGCAGTTGTTCCATCACAGCTGCCACAATTTCTCCCATTTTACAGACTGAGTAGTGAAGGTCCAGTGAGTTTATGAGGTGTGATGAGGGGAAGGCAGATGTAGCAATAGAATGTAATGTTAAAGTTCTGAGTGCATCTCTTGCCAGAATGGATTTCTGTCTGCTCTAGGTTTGCTTATCTCTATTGGCGAGTATTCTACCCAGCTCTGTATTACAGACATCTGTGGGCATGCCTTATTCTTCAGGCAAGATGGTATTCTCGTATTGTGTTCAATGTGTGTTTACTAAAAATTCGAATATGAGTGAGTAGCAGAGGATACATTCCTGACTGTGGGTCTTGTGTGACCACTTAGAAAAAAATCAGGACCATTAGATCTATGCAGTATATTAACACAGTTGACAAACATCAAAAATGTTCCTAATTCCATAGAATTATAACCACATTTAATTTATCACCGCTGATTGTTTTTTGACCCGAGACAAAAGACTGTGGTTTAGGATGTCTTCATAAACATTAAAATGTCAAAAAATAGATATGACTTTATAGCAGCACTTTGTACCCGTTACAAATTCAAAGTGGATAGTAACTTGGAGAGATGTACAAACAGATTTTTGGCATGCTTTTAAAAAATTTCCTCAAAGCCATCCATTTGAATGAAAATCAGCACTAATACAATCTCTCCAACCCATTAAAAAAAATAAAGCCATAACTAAACATGAGCAGGAACTGATTTGAAAGTGAAAGTTTAATTTTGTATTCTAAAAAGTTGATTGCCTGTGAGTGATTACTCAAATAATTTAAAGTAGAGAAGAAATATTAAGTACTTAAAATATTCTCTACTTTTTTATGCTCATCAAGATGCAAACCTAAATTATGGCTGTAACTCGGTGCATTTGTGAGTGCCAACTGCCTCTCTCCTGCTTGGAAGTCACAGAGTAGGCTGGCAGGGGTACATTTCTCAGGCAATAGGACTATAGAGCTGGAAAGGACTTTGAAATGATCTGACCCATAACCTCATTTTATAGATGAAGAACATAGAACAGAGAGGTAAA
>PVKE010042344.1:0-13778 GCA_004027555.1 Craseonycteris thonglongyai
GCTGAGGTTAAGTGGCTTGTCCTAATGTCACATAGCTAGTTCAATAAAATCTCTGTAGACACAATAGTCCAGTAGTGTATAATATGTAATCATATTACTTTTAAAACATTTGCATTTAACAAATATTTGTGCCTACTATATGCCAGACAATGAAATGTGATAAAATATGTAAAATTAATACAATTCCTGAGGCTACAGATTCTGTTTTCTACCTACACTTGAAGGTGTTCCAAGACTTTTATTTAAGAAAAAATCTGCATTGAATGAATGAGAGCATAGGATATAAATAGGACTAATGGCTCAATAATATTAAGTCCTCTGGTCATTTTCATATCTGATTTCCTGGGATCTATTTAAAACTGTTATTGTCCAACAGTTTGTATCTTTGTGATATTGTTGGAAAATATGCTTCAGAGCACAGAATGTAGCTTTTGTCTTTTTTGCTTTCAGTTGCCCTACTTCACTCTACATACAAATTGTCTTTGTGTCAACTGTTGTAATCTTTTTGTTTCCATGGTTAGGCCCCTGGGATATTGCTGTAGTAGTTTGTACAGCATTTCCTGTGCAACATTCATTAAGGAATATTAAGGTTTAAGGGCAGCACTGACAAGTACAAATAGAATAATTTGAGTTATTAATAATTAGGATTTCTTAAATTTTTAACAGTAAAAACATAAAATATTAATAGATTTACTTTTAGCTATTTTTGAAAACTGGAGAGCCTAGATAACATTTGAAAAGTATTTTATAATCTCTTTGGGGTATGTGTGTATGTTTTTTCCATTAGTCTTGTCAAGTTTGTTCGTGCCTTTAAATTTAGTGTTCTAGAATTTGAGGTATAATAGCAAATGAAGAAAAAGAGAGCTCAGGATGTATGGCACACGAATTGGTATAATGGAAAGAATACTGGATTTGTAGTCAGTTATTCTTGTTCTGTTCTCCTTTGCCACCTACCAATTATGATCTCAGACAAATACCTCATATTTGTCTTCAGATCTCAGCTTCCACATTCTTTTATTAATAGTTCCTGACCTTTTTCCACATCCCCATCCAAATTACATCTTTCTATTGTTTGCTTTCTTTAGTACCTATACTTTTTCTTAAAAGCATTTTTATTTCTTGAAATGACCTATTATTATGTTTATATTTGTTTAGTTTGTTCTTACTACTTGAATTACAATTCATAATGGTAGGGTTTGTATCCAATTCATTACTAGTTGCTGTGCCTTTAGCACTTGGCTGGACACGTGATAGTCAGTAATTACTTGTTAAATAATGAACTACTTAATACCTCCCATATGCCAAGTTATTTCCTTCACAGATATAAAACTCTACTTTTAGGACCATATATTCCTTTCTAGCACAGTGCCTGGAAGAGTAAACACATTGAACACTCAAGAAACAAAACAGATTCCAATTAGCAGTGTTATTTTTTAAGTGAAGGTATAAAAACTTGGCATGTTTTTGTACAGCATTTTAAAAAGTCCTTATTTAACTGAAAATGATCATTTATAAAGTTATAAATATTGAGTTCAAGGAATAAATTATCAGTCATTTTTTTTTGTTTGTTTATTTACACTCTAGTTGTCGTAAGATACTGGCTTGAGATCTGAATCAATTTTGAAAACAAGTGTATGTGGACATAATATCTTTCCGGTGAATCTGACAACTATTTTCATGCCTACATATGTTAACATTTTTATAATTGGCTTCCAAATGACAAACACAGATGGCTATAGTCTGAATTTTCAGCATGTTTTAGACTAAGTGTTTCCCCAGTAATTCCAAGTGTATCATTTCAGTATCAGATGATTAGTTGATTGAATAGTTTCTGATACTTGCTAATCTGTTAGCTTTCCATTTTTCAGATTTAAAATAAAAATAATTTAGATAGCTATACAAAATTGGATTTATTATATGATCTTGTTCCCGCTCACATCTTTATAAAACACAACTTGCTAAAAAGCTATTGTGAGCATTATTTTTGATGATTTTATCTTGTTTTTTGGGATGGAGAGCTGGTAGAGGAGAGAGATTATGGTGAGAGGCATTATTTTGTGTTTTAATTCATTTAATTGCTGATTTTAATTCTGAGACCATCGAATTTTTTTATATAATAGAATTAGATATGCCTACTATGCCATCTTAATTCTCAGGTTCAATGGAACAGTGGTTAAAAATGATTGCTAGCAGTGACTTTAAAAGATCAATTATCAGTTTTTTCCTCAATATGTATTTATTAACTTCTGTTCTAGCCTTTTTGTGTGTGTGTGTGTGTGTGTGTATATATATATATATAGCAATGAACAAAAGTTCTTACCCTCATGGAATTTACGTTCTGGTTAAGTGTTCTGAAAAAAATAGTATATACTCAGTAACAGACCTAAAACAGTGTCTTGGTTATTTTATGCCCTTAGAAGTAATTCATTCTGAACACTGTTTATGGAACCATTCTACTTTTTATTTCATATCTATCTGTTATTAACTTTTTCATTTAGGTTCATTTTGTAATGGATATTGTCTCAAATGGATTTTTTAATTAAATTTTTTATAATAGTTTTAGTTTTCTCCCTTGTATGTATTTGTATATATAAATAAATACTAAATATAAATTATATATGTAACCTAACAGAATTGAAATTTTAAACAAAATCTTCATCTTTGTTCTGATATCCTTTGCTGCCTGAATGTATTTTCTGACACAGACAACATGGAATTTTGAGAAGTTTTGAAATTGAGCACAAGTATCAAGTATCATTATTAACATTTTTGTTGGTTTTGCATTTTCTCTGAGGGATCCTTTTTAAAATGATGTGCCTAGATTTTTTATTCTATTTACAGATAATGCATAATGGTGTTTCAGTAGGTTTATTTTTAAAAAGGAATCTGCTATCCACCAAAGTAGGTTAATGCATTCCAGCAGCTTAATGTACAAATAGAGGCAACTAGTCTTGCATCTGTTTCTTAAGCAGACATGATGTAAGATATCTGGATAATTGCTAAGTAACTGGGGAAAAAATTTTAATGTGATATATTTTTATATTCTACGAGGTCAATGACTAGATAGCTCTGACTTATGAATTAGATCACCTTATTAAGTAAACACTATATACTTCTCTTAATAACAGACTATAAAATATGCCCTATGTTATTCTGTAGGTTCTGTTATTTGTCACATATTTTGATATCAACATTATTAAGATTGCTTTAATACTTTGTACCATAAGAAATTTACTATCTTTGTAATTAACTTATGCTTTGTTTCTCTTCTCTCAGAATGATCAAGAGCTCAAATTAAATTTAGGAATCTGAAATATTTAAAAAATTTATATTTTAAAATATAAAATTTTGAAAATGTATTACAAAAAAAGGGTAACTTTCAAATGAGCATAAAAATAAATACCTGTAATCTCAAATTCAGAGATACACCAAAGTTATTGTTTTATTCTTCTGGAATTAATCTATGCCTATGTAAAAATGTCATTTTAAAAAGTTAGTTTAGAATGAATTGTCAAAGGCTGTGAGCTTGAGGCCTGCCTTATCTTTTATTAAGAAAAAGAATACATTGCAATATTAGTTTATACCTACTACTGTGTCATAAACATCTTTATGATGAATAGTGGTTTGCATTAATATTATTTTAATTAAGTTAATCTAGTGTTACTGAAAGTATGTTATACATCTGATTTTAAGTGGTGTCACATATTTTAGGTGATATCCTAATTTAGTATTAAATAACATTGGATATTATTGTAGGAAAGTTAATTACCTTTTTATGTTTCTTTTAAGTGAATCTGCTATGTCAAGTCAAAAGTCTGTTTGATACTCATATATCCTTTAATACCCGCCCTAACACTTGCCTGTTTCTTTTATAACCTTCAGCAGTAATATCTAACTAAAATTTTATTAATGTAGTTTTTTTTTATATTCTATTCATTTCTATTTACTATATTTAAAAAAATCACAAGTGATACTGGCTTTTAATTTTTTTTTTTTTTTAAGATTTATTTTTATTGTTTTTTGACAGAGAGGGAGAGACAGAGATAGAGAAAAGGGGAAGGGTCCAGAGCAGTCTCCATAGTTGACAGCAATTGGTTTTCCATATGGTTTCACTCCACAGGTGGGCATGGGCCTGTACAGGGTAGGAACTGGGCCAGGAGCCTCCCGCATTGGCCCCTGCAAGAACTGAACTGGGGGCACACACCCCAGTTCAGCATATGGGTCTGCCTGGGCCGGAGCTGGGACTCAATCCTTGGGCTCCGGGGCTGCAAAGTGAGCGCTTAACCCACTGAGCCATCCCAGCTTCCCCGGCTTTTAATTTATATCAGGGATAGAAAGTCTTCTTTTAAAATAAATTTAAGAAATAGACACTAGTTAAAACAGGTTAAGTAAATGATAAGTGTGGGTGGCACTAGAGTATGGCAAAGAGTCTGATGATTAAGGGATGGGAAGCATTGTTGCTTGATATTGAAATTATTTCTAATTTATTTTGTTTCTAAGGTTGCAGTGGTCATTTATATAGCTAAATCCTTCTGCATGGACATATACGATGGTTTGATGTTTTAAAGAAAGTGACTCCAAAGCTGCATTAGTGGTAACAAAGAAAAATTATCAACAGTAATGACTTTTTTTTTTTATAGCTTGCGCAGTTTCGACAAAGGAAAGCTCAATCTGCTGGACAGAATCCTTTTAAGCAGCAGAAAAAAAAAAGGAAAACTTCAAACAGTAAACATGATGTCTCAGTATATCATGCTTTGAATGTTGAGCAATCACAGGGTAATGAGATGTACCTGAATAGTCCTCAAAGAGAAGGATTGGTTGTGACTCCCGAATCAACAACAGTGAAAACTGTTCACAGTGGAGAAACAGACAGACATGACCAGGTCTTCTCTGTTGAAGTAAGTATTCATCCAAATTTTTAAACATTAAACTTCTAAGCAGAAAGTTGGCGTAATGACAACACTTATTAGCTCCTGTGCAGTTTTTGTGAGCTTGATTCAACAAACATTTATTGAGCTACTATAGTACACCAAGAATTGAGACTGAGAAGAGTGAAAATTTAGGTTTCCTCTACTCTTCTTAGTGCCTTCTTCTGAGGGCAGCTTAGACAAAAGCCATTCACTTCATACCAAAATCTCAGGGTTGTAAGGATGAAACAAAAATGTCTTAGAAAGTGCTTTGTAAGCTGCCAATGTCTTAATAACAGATTGTTATTTTTCTTCCAGTTGTTACTGCTTTTCTTATTATTAAGATTTGATGGTTTTGTTTTTTTTTACAAAATTGAACTTTTTTCCAGTAACATTTAGGACTATTTTTTACTTAAAAGAAATACAAGAATTAGAAGGATGATATCTTAATTGGTGCTTTGGTCTTGCAAATGATCTGCAGTATATGTAAGACCCTAGTGAATGTACTTCTTGAAACTTTTATGTTTAGAAAAATGCCTAGTGTTATATTTTAGATGCATTATTTAGCCATTCATAACCAGTGAAATTTTACAGATTTGAATAATTTTTACTAGATTTTTAATGATATTTTTATGTGAATTTTCTATCATAAGTACCAATAGTGATGGCTTAATAAAATACATTACTTTTGGGGGAAAGGCCTTAATGTAATTGGTTTTTACTTTTGTTTTAGCCAGAAAGTGAAATTTCAACCACAGCAGATGATTATAGTTCAGAGGTAAGAATAAATAATATTATGATAGATATTTTGTTATTCTTAAAACTATTATTATTAGTACTTTATTTCTTGTAACTCATGCTTCTGTAGTTTTCTAAATATAATAATAGCATAACATAATATAATGTAAATGACCTAGAATACCTGAAGATTGTTTTTCTGATATATATTGTTTTCAAATTATTAACTAAGGTTTGTATGTATAGCTTGGTACTTAATTAGATAAAAGCCTTGTTTTCAT
Organism: Craseonycteris thonglongyai; assembly: GCA_004027555.1. Lineage (NCBI taxonomy): Eukaryota > Metazoa > Chordata > Mammalia > Chiroptera > Craseonycteridae > Craseonycteris > Craseonycteris thonglongyai. The sequence goes on from PVKE010042344.1 coordinate 5,927, forward strand.
TTCTAGAACTGTTTTGATACTGGGTTTCTAGGATACTTGATCATTAGAAGGTATCCATATTTAATATAGTAAACATAATATAGGCTATTTCAGTTTGAGTAATGCTTTTTATAAATGCTTAAATTCTAGTTAATTATATAAATTTATTTATTGAAATTAATCTTGCAATAGTGATTTTTAATTTAGGTGATAAAAGCTAATGTAGGCATTGGACATGTTAGCAAATATTCATGTATTAGTAATAAATATATGACTTTGTGCTATCTTTTTCTTATTGTCTTAGAAATGATTGTCATTTCTTTGGTCCTAATTTGAGGACATGGAAAAATATTTCTTACTCTAAATGGTTCAGTAACTCAGTGTATTTCATAAGTTTTGATTTATGGGTTTCTAATAGAAAAAACAAAACAAAACTTCATGTTCTTAAGTAACTGTGTTTAAAAAGCTGGAAATATGCCAATGAGTAATATAGTCAGGAAAATAAATAATCAACATTAAATAAATTGGTGCCTGATTTAGGCTACATAAAGTTGTCTCTATGGGAAATGTCCCATTTATTTTATTTTTCTATTTTTTACTTTTTTATCAATTGTTAAATGTATTGGGTTGTCATTGGTTGGTAAAAATTACATAGGTTCCAGGTGTACAATTCTACATTACATTGTCCATGCATTGCATTATGTGCTCACCATCCAGAGTCAGTTCTCTTTCCATCACCTTATATTTGATGCCCCCAGCCCTCCCCACTTACCCACAGGTAACCACTAAACTATTGACTTTCCATGAGTTTTTGTTTCTTTGTTACTTTCAGTTTTATATTCCACATAGAAGTGAGGTCATATGTTTCTTGATTCTTTCAGTCTGACTTAGTTTGTTTAATAAGATGGTTTCAAGGTCCGTCCATGTTGTCACAAATGTCTGTATTTCATCTTTTCTTCTCACTTGTCTTTCTTGATTGAATGTCTCAGATGCATGCTTAAACTGTGTCTTTGGGGAACCCCACAATTCCACAAAGCACATTTTTTTCTTTACCTCAAATTGAAATTTTTATAAGCCAGGTGGCTACAAGTCAGACTTTCTCATGCCTGTGAAATCTGGTTGAAATGTGCATAGCCATTTTCTCACTTTCTGATAAGAGAGTAAAATTTTTATTAATACAGATTTAAAAGCTGAAGACATTAAATATTGTGATTATTTTTAAGTTCTGTTTATGAAAAGCTAAAGTAATAATATTGGAGAATTTTGTTACAATAAGATACTTTTTGCCTAAATTTTTAAATTGTAAAAACTGGTAGAAATTATGAGGTCCAGAAAAATGTATTGAAACCATGTATATCTGTGATACTTACTAAATATGATGTGTTTCAAAGTAAGATACAAATAGCATTTAAATATTTAAAGTCCTAGATATAAAAGTTAGAGCATGTTGACTTGGTTCAACAGTAAGAAACGTATTTTACTTATATGTGTGTAATTTTGTATGTTTGTGTATGTAGTTACATAAAGGATGTCCCAAAATTCACGCAAGAAGTAATTTTGATAGAAAACACAGGTTTATAATTAAAAATTGTAAACTTTCATTGCTCAACAATGAAAACGGGTTCTTTTGTGTAGCGCTCCATTTTTAATAACCCTGAACTGTCAGCTGTCACGCTGTCTTTTTTTACATTGGCAACACTTTACTGTACACATGACGCAAAATTCACATCTTGGGTGAATTTTGGGACACCCTGTATATGTATATATGAGGGGAATCCAAACAAACTGGAATTTATTTATAAAAAGTTGTGTATTTATTCTCACATGTTTAAACTTCAGTCACCTTCAAAGTACTCTCTGTTGATGTAGTACACCTATCGAGACACTTTTTCCACTGCTCAAAACAGTATTTGCACTGCACCAATTTTGGTGAAAATAACTTTTTTTACTTTAGCTTTGTTTTTCAGAAATTATCCTTAGAAAAGAAACAAAAGAATTAAAGTCTGATAAATTTTAATTAGAATCTCACTTTTTAAAGAGTTGTCCATGTGGATCTAATTCTAGGATATTCTGTCTTATGCATTTCAGCAGTAGAACTTCCTTATATTGCATTCTATTAGCATAGAATTATGAATAATTAAGATGTGAGCAGGATTAAAGTTCCTTTGTATACTCTCGAGGGTGGCAAAGGGGGTTGTTGAATAGATTAGTTGATTTAAAATTAATCTCACACCACATCAACCCTGCAGACATATTCCGTCAGTCATTCTTCTTTCTACCACAAAATATCTGTGATAGAGACAGGAATTATCAATATGTTATAGAAAATATACACATTGGTCACAGTTGGTACAGCTATAATAGTACTGCTCCCAGGGGAAAGTTTTTTGGGGAATGTTCCTCACTTTTTCATGTCCTACCTCTTAACCTACTTGCCAGCCTTCAATTAATGTGTACCAGTGAACAGATTTACTTTAAAATGAATAGGACTTAATATGATTTAAGGCAGTATTTTGTAGAAGAGACTCCAGTAAATTGAAGTTTGTAGTTATCCTTCTGAAGTTAAAATATAAACTACACTTAGAACTTTAAATCACTTAAAAGAAAATGTGATGTGTATTATAGTGTCTTACATTTATAAGCATTCCAATGTTTGAGGAATGATTGGCATTTGAAATTGTCATAATGTCTTTTAGATACTTAAATTTAATCACTATATCTGTTTGCTACTGTGGCATTTTCCCTAGGCATAAAAGAGGCATAAAAATAATTAGTTTATATATAATTGTTTACTTTAAAATTCTATTTAAAATCATAATACATAAGGAAATTGTTTTTATACAGGTAAATGGTTGCAGTTTTGTGGTGAGAGCAGGAAAACCTACAAATTTATTAAGGGTACAGTATTTAAAACTACTCATGATACTAATGTTTATACTATTTAAAACCATCTGGCTTACTAACAAAGCTTTTTTCTGCATGTATTTCTTTTCTATGGGTGATTTCTAAATGCTTTTAATGTTTAACAAAACAAAATTATCCACCTTTGTTACGAAGTCAGTTGTAACAGAATTTGCGGATATCTTGTTTTTGTTCTTAAGGTATATATATCACATTAACAACAAAGGATATTGCCATACCAGTAAACTTCCAGGTGATGAGTGATGTTTTTTAAAGTGACTTTGCTTTGAATATTTGAATAATTCTTCTTGAGAAATGTTGTCTGTACTGAATTAATTCAAATTTTCGATTGATACAGGAAGAAGAATTTGGTCTTGATGAATCTTATTCTGAATGTGGAGCACAGAACAATCAGACCCATCTAGAGATGATGGAAAATGAGTTGGTTGGGAAACAGCAGGAGATTGAAGAGCTAAACAAAGAACTAGAAGAAATGAGGGCCACCTATGGGACTGAAGGACTGCAGCAAGTATGTGTACCTTAAATGTCTTTTGTTACTCACAAAAGCAAAAGTAGGAAATTTGAATAGTAGTGTATGTGCATTTAAAGATGAGGTTTTTTTTTTTGGTTTTGTTTTTTTTAAAGATTTATTTATTGTTTTTGACACAGAGAGAGAGATACAGAGTCAGAGACAGAGAGAAGGGGGAGGGCCCAGAACAGTCTCCATAGTTGCACATCATTGGTTTTTCCACATAGTTTCATTCCACAGGTGGGCGGGGCTGCACAGGGCAGGAACTGGGCCGGGGTCTTGCCCCAGTGAGAACTGAACTGGGGGCACTCCCCAGTTCAGCATATGGGTCCACATGCACCGGGGCTGGGATTCGATCCTCGATCTCCGGGGTTGCAAAGTAAGCGCCTAACCCACTGAGCCATCCCAGCTTCCCCAAGATGAGGTTTTTAAATGGTAACTTAAGGTCATCTTATAATACTTGTCCTTATACAAGGACTGTCCAGAAAGTATCTAGCCATGTGACCATTCTTATTATATTGGCAATGGCTGAATTTTTTTCTGGACAGCATATATATTCATATATATATTTATATGAATGAAACAGTCTTGCTTAAAACTAGGATTTCGTTAACAGGTATATTAAAACATGGTCTTTTTTATTTAACTTTATGGGATAGGTAGGCTGAAATCACATTAGTAGGATAGACATTTTTTATAATCAGCTTGAGAGAATCTGTGCAAACGCCATCAAAATATGATTTAAATGCATTAAAAATGTCAGCAAGTCTTTGTAAGTAACTGCTTGTGATTAAAGTGACATCTATTGTTTGTCACAGTTGGTTATGAAAACAAGATGAAACAGAGCATTGATGAGGCTGACGAAATACATTTCACTTTCCATCCTCTTCAGAAACAAGTGAGGATTTAACATGTCTATGATGGTACTGCCTAGGAGCAGATTGAGGCATCCCTAAATATAAAGGCACTATCCTTCTAGAAGTAGATATATAGATACATTAGAACTAATGTGTTTTGTTCCTAAGTTCAGATAATTTTTTTAAAAGTTGATTTGGAAGTAAAACCAATTCCTGCAAGCTAATAGCTTTCAAATATGGAAAAGGTTGTTTTACAAATTATAATGATTCTGCCAGTGAGTTTTGAATATCATATTTTTAAACAACAGTTACCTATAACAAAAATTCAGTCTAACACTTATTAATTTCACTAATTTCTTTTAGTTACAAGAATTTGAAGCTGCCATTAAACAAAGAGATGGCATCATAACCCAGCTTACTGCTAATTTACAACAAGCAAGAAAAGAAAAGGATGAGACAATGAGAGAATTTTTAGAGTTGACAGAACAAAGTCAAAAATTACAGATTCAGTTTCAGCATGTAAGTATTACTAATGGAACAAAATTTATTAGAGTTTTAGTAAGGAATTAAAATTTTTTTACACTTTGCAGAACAAATCTAAATTTGTTTAAAATCCTTTTGCTTATGATGTATCATGTTGGAAAAACTAGTGAATACCTGTTGTTATGTTAACCAAGAATTTAATTCAAATTTCTTGAGTGGTTTCTTTTATTTCTTTGTATTTTGAAATCCTACAGAACCTTCCAAGTCTGATTGACTGAGTTTTATAGAATTTAACATGTCGTCACATCCTGCCTTTGCCAACTCTGGTCTGATTTTATTTTAGTTAGGGTCTAAAATGGTAATTAGACTGAATATACTTCATGTACCTTTAATTAGAGCCATAGGGTTTCTGATAGCAAGTAACAGAAAATAAATTGAGATAGCTCAAGCAAAAGGGAGGAATTTAATTTATAAATACAGACTTATCTTAGAGAATTCAAGGCAGAAATACCACCAGGCTTTTGAAATGGATTAGGACCCTAAACTGGAAAGTCTCAGGAATCAAGGAAGTACTGTTTTTCAGGCCCCATTTCTTTTTGTATATCTGCCTTAGTACTCTCTCTCTCTCAGTAGATTACTTTCTCCACTTTATCATGGGAAAGATAATCTTACTCGTTTAGTTTGGATAATGTGCCTGTACTCCTCTGATCAACCTTGGCAGTATATTTGATGGGGTCGTGAAACTGTAAATTCAGCACAGTTCCCAGAGAGCAATTGTGAGCTCAGTAATACCCCAAAAGATGTCTATTTCTTGGTGCAGTCACTTCAGAATTAATACTTGGGGATCTCTTTCTGTTTTCAAGTTACAGGCAAGTGAAACTCTGAGAAACAGCACACATAGTAGCACAGCTGCAGATTTACTACAAGCCAAACAACAGATTCTCACTCATCAGCAACAGCTAGAAGAACAAGACCATCTATTAGAAGATTATCAGAAAAAGAAAGAAGACTTCAAAATGCAAATCAGTTTCTTGCAAGAGAAAATGACCACATATGAAATGGTATGTTTATTTTAAAGCAGTCAACCAACTTCTAGCAGCTTTACAATCAACTTTAAAGTTTTATATGCAAATTGTATCATTTTGCTATGTAAATGAATCACAAATTTTGTAATTAAGACAAGCTCTTTAAGTTTGTAAAATAATTAATTTCAAAAGTAATTAGGAATCTCACAATAAAAGTTTTTAAGATACTATTTATTACTGAGTTCCTTGAAAGTGATCAGAAAAAAACATACCGGTAGTTAATTCTTTTTATTAATTGTAGTTATATTTTATATCATTGCCTAGAACACTTATTTTGCAAATAAATGCTCTTTGGGGGCACATATGTGTGTGTGCAGACATATCTCACAGATTATAATCTTAAATCCTGAAAACAGCTCATCCTGGTGAACTATATTTTGTTAGTTTTTTAGAGAAAATGAGGGTCAGAAATGTTAAGTGGCTTACCTGAGGCCTCCCCAGGAATAGTTGCCACAGTTGGAATTCAAACCCAATCCAACTGGCCCAGAGTCAGAATTTCTTACATTATAGCCCCTCCATCTTCCTCTCTATCTGTCCTCTGTAGGAGAGCTGAAATAAGAAGGCAGAGTGTTGTTGCCTTGTTTGACATCAGCTAGAACTATGCATATCTAGCATCTCGAATTTTTTTCACTCTGTGCATTCTGAAAATAACTGCGAGTATTGATTTGAGGGCTAAAAATAAATTTTAGCGAGTAGGTGAATTTGCAGATACAGAATTTGTGAATAATGAGGACAGATAATACATAAATACAGTAATTTTTATGAACTTAAAAGGTTCTTCTGCAAGAGGTTGAGAAATTACCAAGACAAGAGTACTGTTTGGTTAATAAAAGTATTAGCCAGCATTTGTTTTTGGTCACTTGGTACCAGGATAGACTCAAATCATTTTGTACATACTAACTCATTGAATCATTACAACAACTTTATGAGACAGAGGAACCATTATCACCTCTGTTTTTCAGATGAGAACACCAAGGCAAAGCAAGATGAAGCAGTTTGCTCAAGTACAAGGGTAATAAGTTGGTAGAACCAGATTTCAAACCTAGGTAGTCTGACTTCAGAGACTGCTCTTAGGATAATAGGAAATATACAAATTTAAGACATTAAAATTATGAAATTGACATACTTTACAACCAAGGTAATTTAAAAATTATGTAGGTGTTTACAAAACACCTGTTTTGAACCAGTCCCTTGCAAAATATAGTTAAGCTTAAAATGTGCCATTTTTTTCATTGGAACTCATGATTTGGCAGGGCATATACATAAGACACAACAAAATAAGGATGAGTATGGGTAAAAGGTGTGTTGAAAGTTCTGAATAGGTCTGGTTTCATGAAGTGATTCAGGGAAGACTTTAGGGAGTAGGTGATGCATGATATAGGTTTGTAAGTAGGAACAATCCCTTTTTAATTTTGTTTCCTCAGCAGTTGGTATAATGTGTGGCACATAGCAGCTACTCAATACTTATTTGATAAGTAAGCGAATAAATTATGAATCTGAACTGATAGAGATGGAGAGAACATTTTAGACATAGTAGTGTGTGCTAAGACCCAGGTAATACATTTTGAAAATGTGAAGGGAGCAGAAATTAGTTTACTATAAAACAATAGTCTTTGAAGAGAGTCTTTTCAGGAGAAAGTAGAAAAACAGTCCAGGCCTAGGTTAGAAGAGGTTGGAAATTAGATTTTATTATATTTATTATATTATGCTTAGTTGGCAGAATAATTTGAGATTATTTAAAATTCAAATAGTTCATTTATGTAGCAGGAATAACCTTTGTTTATTTGAATGAGAGCAAGAATTTTAATCTCTTGTTTCATTACATACACATTTTATTTTTTTTACAGTTTTTTAATTTATTTTTATTATTTTTTAAATAATATTATATTTTATTGTTAAATTTAATGGGGTGACATTGGTTGGTAACAATTAGATAGTTTCCCGATGTACAACTCCACATCACATCACCCATGCATCGCATTATGTGCCCAGCTCCCAGAATCAGGTCCCCCTCCAAC
>PVKE010042345.1:0-13811 GCA_004027555.1 Craseonycteris thonglongyai
GTCTATGTTAACAGTGATACTTTTCACTGTAAGTTTTATTTTATTATAAAGTCTTTTATCGGTATTGGCATACAAATCTACTCATGCGTCTCTCCTGCTTCAAGTACAAAAGGCCCCCCAGGACAGGTGGGGGCGTGGTCCACACAGCCTCTTCGGTCACCACTCCTGCACCCCCTCTCAAGAATGCTGGTGCCAAAGTAAAAAATATATTAAAAAAATATATTTTTAATGTATAATAAATGTGGTGAGGACTAAAGCAATAGACCTTTCATTCATTTTTAGGGCATATTTATACACTGGTATAAGAACATTAGAAAATAACTCAGCGTTATTTTATAAAGTTGAAGGTATGCTTGCCACATAACTCAGCAATTCCACTCCTAGACAGACACCCAGGAGAACCTCTAGTACACCTTAACCACGAGGTTATTTCCGTAAATACTCACCGCTTGTAGTCACAAAAAAAATGGAAAACAACTGACATCTCACCCATTGGATAAAATGTGGTATATTCATATAAAAGGTAGTAAAACACAGTCAAGAATGAATGCATTATACATATCAACTCACCAACATGTCAGTCTCAGAAGTATAAAGTTGAACGATAATAGCAAGTCCCAAAAGAATACATCCAGTATAATTATATAACATTAAAAGATAAGAAATTGAAGTAATGTATTATTTAGAGACATACACACATAAACTATAAAGGACAATTCTGAATAATAGTGGTCATTAGTACCTATTCTGATTACTTTTCTGGCTTTCCTTGCTTAATTATTATGTAATGTGTTTGCTGTTATGTTTCAAATGTGTAACTTTATACATTATAGAAGAAGCCAGTTTTTAATGGGAAGATTATTGGTGGGGAGTCAGAATATTTGAGAGCTGAATTGTTATTGGTTAAGAGTATGGACTTTGGAGACAGACAAACCTTAGTTCACATTTTGCCTCTCTTTGTTTTTTAATAACTGTGAGATTGTTCTAGGCACTTGGGATATATTACTAATCAAAGTAGGCAAAAATCCGTGTCCTCATGCAGGTTACATTCTATCTGTTGGAAGTAAATTTTTATGTATTCTCGTTAACATGGTGAGCTCCTTGGAATATAAGCTCCGTGTTTTAGTCATTTTTGTGTAGCTGGCATGTAAATCTGGCACATAGTAGGTATGTTTATGAAATTGAATTGGTGAGAATGTTTATGTAATTGCATTGAATTGCATGGATAAATAAACAATTGTACTTTGTATTTCTTTAGAAAACAGAGAAATACAAATTGCCCCAGTCTTTGTCGATCACAGTTACAACCTCAAATCAAAGAGTATCAGTCTGGTAGTGTTTCCCTCATTGAACTTAGCAGTCACTGGTTCTGATGTAGAAACTGATATCAGTAGTGTTGTCTTTGAATAGGAGGAATACATATGGGAAAACATTGTGGATTTTTTTGGTATATGGAAGATTTTATTATCTTTTTATTGTTAAATTTATTGGGGTGACATTGGTTAGTAAAAGTTACATAGGTTCCAAGTGTACAATTCTATAATACATTGCACATATAGAATAGCAGTCTTTAATTTTTTAATTTCATCTACTATCTAAGCTTTTTAGACCATTTCAGTTTCAATAAGTGTACTGTATTTTTCACTTCTCTGAAAAAATTACATTCTCATTTTTCCATGATCCTAAATGTTATTTCTATAAATTATAAAATTGTTATTGACAACTTTAATACTGATATGAGCATTTTCAAAGTTAGATGACAATGCAGTTTTTATATCATGTTCTATATGTATGTGTGTGTTATAGAAGTAAAGCAAATATATATTTGGGAGGTAAAGAATCCTTAGTGTTTGTCAGATTCTCAAAGGAGGTGATAAGTCATCTATTGGTGGAAATTAGGTTTCTTAGAAAATGAAGTTATTAGAAATAACAAGAGAATGATAATCTTTGCACATATATAATTCTGTACATTTACAACTATTCTTTTAAGTAGAATTACTGGATCAAAAATATGAATATTTTTAAGTCTCTTGATATGTAGATGAAATTTACCCTCCAGAAACTTGGCTTCACAAATACTCTTACATTTACCCATAAGTAAAAATAGAAGGTCAAATAAAATATCTTTTTAGAATATTGTTTGATGTAAGAATATTTCTCTCGTAATCCTTTTTGTTTAAGATTTTGAGAGAAGGCAGAGAGAGAGAGAAAGAGAGAGAGAAGTGGGAGAGGCCTAGAGTAGTCTCCTTAGTTGTAGATAATTAGTTGGGATGTGGTTTCCTTCCACACAGGTGGATGTAATGCTGTGTGGGGTGGGAACTGAGCTGGGGGCCTCCTGCAGGGGAGGCAAGAACCTTTGCCAGGGAGCCGTTCCAGTGGTTACCAGTTCAGCAAATGGCTCTGCACTGGCCAGGCTGGGAATTGAACCCCAGACTTCGTATTGCAAGGCAAGTGCTCAGCCACTGAGCTTTTCCATCATCCCATCTTGTAATCTTATCTCTATTCACATTATATTAGATTGTAACCTGACATTGGCTTTTTGTTATTCCAGATTATCGCAGTTATTTTTTATTTTTATTTTTTGCATTCAGATTGAATAACTTATTTTCATTCTACATATCAATCCTTACAAAATAAAAATTTGTATAGATTCTGCCATGAGAACAAATAATATGAATTTAATAGAAATATTTGCTTATTGGCTTAGAGAGCTGCAGAAGGAATGTGTGTATTATCATAACAAGTCAACTTCAACAGTAATGGGTGGTTTTTGTCATGACTCAGCTTCTTATAAAGGTAGATTTTGAGGGTGTTTCTTAAGAGTTTCTTTTTCATATACTAAAGAACCTTTATAATACTAAGCATTAAATCTACTATCCATAAAATACGACTATCCTAATTAATTCATCTCATATCTGCGTAGAAACTCTAAAGCTTATAGAAAACTTAAATATTAAATACTACACCACATCTCTATTATGCTTAATCTGATAACAATAAATATGAAATTCTGGTTGCTTACAAAATCCTATTATTTCTTGCAAATCACAAGTCAGATAATTTACAATGAGTTTCTGAGCTTATGGAATCTAATTTTCATTCATAATCAAATGCCATGTAAGAGATGTATCCAGCATAGTTTACAAAAATATGTGAATATTTAACAGTAATAATTGATGATTTTCATCAGCTTTTAAATCCCTCATGTAACTAATATGTTTATATTGACCACTGCTAGACCAACATTGAACAAAGCAGAGGGATTATACCTAATAGTATAGATTGGTTTTTCTGTTGAGGGTAGCTAAGCTATATGAAAATATCATCTAGTTTGCGTTTCAAGGATAAAAAAATATTAAAATATTTTAAAACGTTAGTTGACATGCTTTTAGAAATGTACAATTTTGTTGGATTCATTCTGGCATATCTTGGTTGGGTCAATGAATAGCAAGCCACATGATTAAAACACATTAAATTCATTCTTGTGTTTACCAAAAAGCAACTCACAATGTTTTGTTACCAAGGTACCTAATTCTTGTTGTCCCTAGAACTATAGTATATCAGGAATGTGTGACTCAACGTTACAGTCACTTGGACTGAATAAGTCACTGATGGAAGAGAAATGAAAAACAAAAGCCAAACACCTCAAGCCAATTCAAATCAATAAACAATCAAAACCACATAGAAAAATTTCTGCACAAACACTAGGCCTGAGTAGACAAGTCTTTTGATGGTATGAAAAAATTGTGCTAGATTCTTTACTAATGACTCATTTCTAGAATTTTGGTTTTTTTTTTAGTTCCTTAAGATAGGGTCTTTATAGCTTAAAAAAAATTTTTTTTTTTTTTAATTGGTGTGTTAAGGATTACCTCTTTCTTTTGAATTTGAGAACTTTCTCAAAGGAAACCTTATCATTCCACTCATGAAATCCAAAAAACATGAAGGTAACTATATAAAAGCCCTTCTGTTTCTTCAAAGGGGGATGGGAAATGCAATTGGCTAATTGTCCACTTTGCTGACATGGAGGTGCTGTGCATTTTGTCCTCCCACAACCTTGTGAGACACATATTCTCATGTGTATTTGACAGATAAAGAAAGCAGCCTCAGAGGACAGAACTTGTCAAAGATCACAACTTGGGTTTCTGAGCCAAGGATTAGAACTCAGGCCTCATCAAGAGGTCAAAGCCCAATGCTCTCCATTGTTGCTAAAATACACACACACATACGTACATGTCAAAGCCCTTTGGAAGGAAAGTAGTGAATTGTATTAGTCAGGAATCTTGGTTGAAATGACATTTTTTAAAACCTGGTTTAAGAAAAAAACAAAAACAAAAACTGGCTTAGGCAAAAATAGAAGAAGGAGAGGAAGCTAGAAGAGTACTTATTAATTTAAGAACTAAAAGTCCAAATGTAGCATAGGACTCATCTTAACTCCATTCACCTCCATCGTCCCTTTTTATGTAAAGTTTCCCTTTACGTTACCTTCATTCTCAGCCAGGCTCTCTGTGTAGGGGCGCCATGATCTCATTCGCTCTGGGCTCACATCCTATCGTGTTAGCAGCAAAGCCTTTGTCCCAGTAGGTCCAGTACAAGTTCTGAGCTGACACTCCTTGACATTGATTGACCTGATCAGGTGTGTTGCCCTGAGGCCATTCGGGGTCGTGGGACTGTCATTGAGCAAGTTTCAGTCATCTGTCCAAAGCCTGAGAAAGGAGAGCAGGTTTAGCCCTGCTAGAACTTCATAGGATGAATGTGGGGCAGGGTGGTTGCCAGAATACAGACCGGGCACTGTCTTCAGGGAAAGGAGAAAACAGATGCTGGACAGCAAGTGTAATAGACGTCGAAGCGACACGAGCATTTTATATTGGGAATTGAGCCTGTTACATAAAGCCGTGTCAGCTTATATGTTGAAATTGGTTTAACTATGTTGAAAGACCTTCTCTTCTCTTTAGCTTCTGAATGTAACCATTTTTGCCAAGTGCTTTTCCTAATTTGATACTTGATGCTATGTCTGAAGACACACAATCAAGCTAAATAAAATGTACATTATTTTGAAAATACAAGAGATACTAACAAACAGTTATCTGTAGTGCTTCCAAGTGTGGGGAAGGAAATATTTTTTTTTGCTAACACTCACTGTTTAGGATAACAGATGCATGAATCTGTGTTACTAAATAAAACTCGAAGCACATGCCTGTAATCATCTACTTACTATTCAAATGGAAAGTTCCCTTCGGAGGTTAGCTTGCTCTGTCAAACCACCATATGGGTCTGCAACAGCAGAATGTGCTCGGAATTCTCTGTCCTTGCAATCTAGGCTTTTCCACGAGTGTGCTTACTCCTGAGGACTAAGTAGACCTGTGCTGAGGAGGTTTGAACATGATTTAAAAACACACACAGCCTGAGCAAGGTAAATGTGTTAGGTTACTTGAAAAACTCTTGAGGGAAATCGAATGCAATCTCTGATATGGGACTTTCATTTTATAGCCTAGTGGGGTATTGCTTTAGTTCTATTATGTCTAACATCAACACGTGTCTGAGGGAACAGACACTGTTTTTGACTTTATTAGAGCTTTTTTGAAATGGACTTCAAATTATTTTTCAAAGTATTTTTATTTCTCTAATTTTCTTCTTTTTCCCAAACTGCTCTTAAATGTTAGATGCTTTCTAAATATTTCTCTTAAGTATAATCTAAATAAATATATCATTTATTGCACTCAAATGAGATACCTATAACAAATGGTATTCATTTATGTACTTTTCATTCATGAATTTACCCATCAAATGTTAATTGAACACCTCTAGTGTCCTGCCAGCTGTGTTGTTAATGAATGAGGTGCCATACATAGATAGATGTTTCAGGTGATGGACACTTTCTTCCTTAAGTGTGAATATTTGTTTTAATTACATCTGAGAGTCTTTCAATAAAGTTCTTACAGTTTCTTTTTTCCCTTTCCGTTCTCTAGGAAAGTATGCTGAGCATCTACTTAATGACTTGTGGCAATTGTTCGTTCTCATCCTCAGTACTCTGTACTGAGTACTCAGTACTCTGTACTGAGTACTCAGTACTCTGTACACCCTAATTGTCCTCAGCATCAACTGACAAGACCCACTGCTTGCTCTCTCACGTTCCCTTCCTATTCTGAGCTGTAGCTCCTTCCAGCAAACAGTGTATTCTGTCACCTGCTGTTCATTCTCCATGTGCCCAAGTGTGGTTGACGTCTTTAAATATGCTTTGGCCTAAAACAACAACAACTGGTCTGTATTTTATGGAATATAAAAGTCATTATGCTCGGAGAAAAGACTTGGGAGTTTTACCTGTGAATAACATGTTTGCTTGTTTGTTTGTTTGTTTTGGATGCATAGACTTTGGAGCATCTATTTAGATGCTGCATGAGCTTTCTCTTTGTCTCTGAAACTCAAGCTTGTGTGTGGTGGGGAAAAGGTAAAATGGAATGCCTTTGCCCAGAGGATATTGCTTTCTTATCGCGATGGCTCTCTAGAAGTTGAGACTGCTAGGTATTGAAAGAAGGCACGTGGTAGTGTGATAATCTGTAAAATTGTTTTATTTTTTAGAAGAGTATTTATGGTATAAACATTGGAGATATATGAACGTTCTCAGTTGTTATTCAGCCAGTATGTCTATTGGATTTGCTTGAGAGAAGTTGGCTGGATTTAGACGTCCAGTACCTGTTGTTTCATTTTGTTTGTGTACTTCTCTAGTTATGAAGCACATCAACATAAAATGCAAAATCGCATTGACCCTATCTTGATTTCCTAGCCGCTAGAAGTTAAATTCAGTAAAAATTAAGGTGAAAGGTGCAGAACCCGTTAGTTCCTCCTGGGGGTGCAGGAATGAATAGTCCCTGTGTTATTTTCTTATTGCTGATGTAACGAGTTACCACAAACGTGGTTGCTTAGAACAATGCACGTTGATTCTCTCACAGTTCTAGAAGTCAGAAATCCAAGATCAGCTTTGCTGGGTTAAAGTTATGGTCTCCACAGGGCTGGTTCCTTCTAAAAGTGGAGGGGAGACCCCATTTCCTTGCCTTTTTCAGCTTCTACTTGATGTTGTTTTGGCCTGTGGTCCCTTCCTTCATCTTCCAGGCGCATCCCCCACTTCCATCCTCACATCGTGTTTTCTTCTCCTGCTTTCAGGTCTCCCTCTGCCTCCTTCTTAATAAGAGTGATTGTGATGACATTTAGGTTCCAACTGGATAATCCAGGATCATATCTTCATCTCAAAAGTCATTAAAATTTTTTTTACAACGTACAGTCACATATTCACAGGTTCTAGGAAGTGGGACCTAGATACTATTGGGGGTCACTCTTCAGCCTACCACACTTCCTGCTGAGCGTTTTGTGGCCTTTTAGGGTAACACAGGCCCACTGGATTTTGGTGTGAATCAGGGAACTCGTCTGATAGAGTGGTCTCTCCCATAGCCGCAGGGTCACTGTCCACAGTTCCAGCGACCCATGGTCACCTGCAGTCTGAACATATTAAATGGAAAGTTGCAGAGCTCGCAATTCATGAGTTTGAAATAGCACACCCTTCCGAGTAGCGTGATGACAGCTTGCACCATCCTGCTCTGTGCCCCCAAGACAGGAATCATGCCTTTGCTCAACTCTATGTTGTGCGTGGCCCCTCCCATTAGTCACGTGGTAGCCGTCTTGATTATCACAGGGACTGTTGCAGGATCACAGTACTTGTGTTCAAGTCACCCTTATTTTCCTAAATAATGGCCTCAAAGCCATTTGCTTAACTTTCATCACATTATATGTTATAATTGTTATATTTTATGATTAGTTATGTTGTTAATCCCTGTGCCCAATTTATGTATTGAACTTTATCATAGTTACATATGTATAGAAAAACAGTATATATAGGGTTTGGTACTCTCTGTGATTTTAAGCATCTATTGAGGGACTTGGAACGCATGCTCCACAGATGAGGGGAATTATTGTACATTCCACATGCAATTCGCAAATAAGATCAGATGGCTTATGATATCACTAAACTTCATTTCAAGGGATGGCAAGCTAAAACCCACAGGCCAGTTCTGGCTCTCTGCATTTTTGGTTGGCCTGTGTGTAAGAATCGTTTTTACTTTTTTAAAGGTCAAAATAAATGTCAAAGGAAGGATAGTGTTTTATGACACCTGTAAATTACATGAGATTCAGATTTCAGTGTCCACATATAAAGTTTTATGGGAATGTAGCCACATTGATTTGTTTATGGATGCTTTCTCACTACAGTGGCTGAGCTGAGTACTTGCAAAAGAGACCTATGGTCTGCAAACCTAAAATATTTATCTGGTTTCCTTGATAGAAAAAGTTTGTTGACCTCTGCTGTAGTTCGTTATTGAATTCACCAAATGTTTACTGAGTGCCTCCTATGTGCTAAGAGTCATGTGACAATCTAGTTTTGCTATTCTTCTGCTTCATGGCGTGGGTAGCTATATCTTGTTTTTGTTACATAAAATATGGATGTAAGTTATAACATTTTATATTCTGACCAGAGGTGATAAAGCCTGAAACAAACAGACAGTACTTTAAACCTTGATAAATTATATTGGCAAGAACAGCTGAGAGGTTCATTTCAATGAAAAATAAATCTTTTGAAGATACCATCTTTGTCTAAAGGCAAAAACAAACAAAAGATAAAAACAAGCACACTTCATATATATTTTTACCTGCATAAAGAACGCCATAGGGGAAGCTGGGATGGCTGAGTGGGTTAAGCACTCACTTTGAAGTCCCGGGGACCGAGGATCAAATCCCGGCCCTGGCCTGTGTGGACCCATATGCTGAACTGAGGTGTGCTTCCCATGTGGGAGGCCTCCAGTTTGGTTCTCGGCCCCTGGTTTGGACCCTGGCTCGAGGGGCCATGCCTCCCATGCAGGAGGCCCCCAGCCCAGTTCCCGCCCTGTGCAGCTCCCGCCCACCTGTGTGGAATGAAACCATGTGGACAACTGATGACGTACAGCTATGGAGACTGCTCTGGGACCTTCCCCTTTACCCTCTCTCTCTCTCTCTCTCTCTCTCTCTCTCTCTCTCTCTCTCTCTGTCCAAAAAAAAAAAAAGAAAAAGAAAAACAGAATGCCATAAACAACTCCTCAAGGTCTACCACCACATCTGTGTGCGCGTATGTTTCTTTTTCCCCATGTACCTGTCAGATTTAATTTGAAAAGCGAGGCAGGCGGTTTCACGGCTGTGACTCCTGCCCCTGTGCTGCTGCATTACACGATGAGAGCAGCTGGACGGGGAAGGGGTGAAGTGGGCACCTGCCTGCCTGTGGACAAAACAAAAGCCACACGTCTCATTCAGTCTTCATTCTTCTGGGGTTGTCATGATAGTTACCAACAAGAATTGTTCTGGAATTGATAAACAGCATACTGTAAGCTATGAGTCATGAAAAAGAAAAAGAAGCTTGATTTTTGTATGATTTTACTACCTGTTAGCCTTTAAATATTTTCATAAGATTATGCTTGATCTGTAGAATTTGCTTTAAATCCTGTCTAATATCATCTCTTATTCATTCCTCTCCACTTATGACCACTGATGCAACCATAAATAAAATACCTCAACTTTTTGGCATGTATATTTCTCACTTAAGTTCTTCCACAACCAAAGAATCTTTGACAAACCAAGTAGATCAGGATTCAAGAGGAAAGAGGATATATTAAACATTTTTAACTGGTTCTAATTGGGTCTGTTACTTGATTACTTTAGTCACTCTTACTTCTCTTGTAAAATTTACATTGGTGAATTATTAACTTTCTAACTACGGTAACTAAGCCTTTCTTATTATGTTGACTTAGCTATAAACTTCTTTGACTTCTTAACTTAAAAAAATTCATCATGAAATATTTCAAACATAGTATGCACAAATCAAAATGATGGAAGTTCATGTACTCATAACCCAGATTTAGCAGAAGGCAACATTTTCCATTATTAGCATGAAAATGTGTTTTGTACATTGTCAGGACCTGAAGCATATTCTGTTTCCTTCTCTGGCTTTAGTTGCTACCAATACCCTAAACATGGCATCTCTTATTTTTGTGTATATACTATGCTTTCACTATTTATTTTAATATGCACCTTTGAAACTCTATCATGTCTACTTGAATTTGGGTAATTTAGCGTAACAGAAAAGTGCAGGGTTTTCACTCCATCCAGGACTGGGTGCCCAGCTTTGCTAATTCCTAGTCCTGAAGCTGTTTCTCTCTCAGCCTGTTTCCTCCTCTATAAAATAGTCTCTGCATAATTTTGTGAGGATTAAATGAGAAAATGCAGGAACACTTTTAGCAGTATCTGCAGCACAGTAAGAACTCAAGTTTTACCTGTTATTACTGTCATTGTCACGATGATGATTCTTTTTTTTATTGTTAAATGTATTGGGGTGACATTGGTTGATAACAATTCCATTGCTTCCAGGTGTACAATTCTACATTGCATTGTCTATGCATTACGTTATGTGCTCACCACCCAGAAGGGATGATGATTCTTATTAAGCATCTTTGATGTCTATCATAGCTCTCACTGAGTGAACTATCAGGAAAGGAAAAATGCAGTACTGAAATTGAGCGCAAATTTTTACGTTTTCTTCAATATTTGTTTGAGTCTGGCAGGGATGCTGTCCCCGTCAGTAAGATGGAACTGAACAGACCACCGGAGACCTCCAGCCCTTTCTAAGTGAAGCACCGGGATGTCTGTAGCTAGTTCTGTGGGTTAGCAGCTGCTGCTCACATAGTGTTTCTGTGGTTAAGCTTCTGCAGACTGTTCTTACATAAATTGAGACAATCTTTCTCTCAGTTTTGTATGCCCTTGGGTTCGTCTGCCACTGTCACTTCTACACAGTTGGCTCTTGAAGTAATACTCTTTATGCCCCTGTGGCATTTCTCTGGGCCACCTTGCTTACAGTCTCCAACGTCCGTTCGCCATGGGGCCTGTGGGTAGCTGTTTCCTTTCGTCAATGCTTTTGACGTGTTCAGTGTTAAGAAGCCGTGTTGCTTAGCAGACTGCCTGTCTTGGAGTTTTATGCTTGGAGATCATGTATGGCTTTCCCATGTAACAACCCAAAATGTCATGTGCTGACGAAAGTAATATTTGAGGGACCCTTATTTTTCCCTAGGTTTTGATGCCATACTCTGTATATTTTTAGTTCTCTGGCAAGGTTGTTATTTAACATTGTATTTGATGAACTGTGAAATTCAGTTCTATGCTGTCTCTACTTTATGTGACTATAGAGTTACCCCTTTGTAAATTATATTTGCTCTTTGTATGTAAAATTTAATTTTTGGAACGTAGCCCTGGGATGATTTCTTGCAATAATTCATTTACTCCAAACCAGTTTAATGTCATTTGTTACTATTTATTATATGCTAATCACTGAGGATACAAATTCAAATAAGATATGATTTTTCTAGGGGTAGTTACACAGGTATACACTTGGTGATAATTCATGGAGCCGCACATTTTAGAATCTTTTCTATGTGCATTATACACTTCTTAGTAAAAAAGTTTTCCTAAGAAAGCTGTGCTCTGACATGATGGAGTTTGTTGTAGGAAAGCAAATGTGTAAGTTAGCGATTTTGACGCAATGGTGAACACCTATTACGTGAGCAGATTTTTGTGGAAACACAAATAAAGGACATCTCATACTGTGGATTTATGGGAAATTCGTAGAGGACAAGACCCCATACCTGAGGTTTAAAGGTTAAGTAGAAGTTATCCAGGCAAAGAAGGGCATTTGGAAAAGAAAGAACAACATTCCGAAAACATCTCTGACGCAGTGTGGATGAGACTGAATTCTGTGTAGATGGAGGCGGGTCATGGGAGCTGAAATCAGGCTAGTTGTGTTCTGAAGTCTGATCTGTGGAGACCCTGGGTGTTAACCTGAGTTTTTCTAGGACAGAACTCTTTAAATAGTAACATTTAAGATTTAGCCATGGGAAGAGGGAATTCTCCAAAGACACTGAGCAGTGACAGAAGCGTAGGAGGGACCTCCGGAGAAATGTGTGACAGGAGCCAATGAAAGGGTGAGTTTCCAGTGTGGGAAACGCTCGTACTCACACTTGTACATGTCAGATGCTGCACAGATCCCAGGGGAGGCAGGAATGGAAAGGTGTCCATTGGCTTCAGCAGGATGGAGGGTACGTAATGATAAGGGTGACATAATTCCATAAAACGAAATGAACCGAGTTAGTGCTCAGTAAAGTGTTGTGTCCTTTGGAAATCATTGTCCTCTTTATTCTTTTTTAACCGTCTCGATTTGGTTCTTCCCATTCTGTTTATATTTTGTGTCATGTTCATTAATTCTTACCCCTCTCTTTTCCTAGATGACTCTTTCCCCCCCTATTATTTGAAAACTTTGTCACATATGAAAGATGATTTTATTTGGGGAAGTTATATATAATTATTTTTCTCTAATTGACTTTATTAAATGAGTGTAGCTTATTACGCAAACAGTTAAGTTATACTTTGCTTATTCTGATGATAAAGAGGCATAGTTATATTTGCACATATCTCAACCTTCTCATGATAAAGGACTCTATTTTCTGAAAGTTCTTACTCCTGTGTTCTGCCCAGTGTTCCATTCTGGTTCTCTCCCTGGCTAGCTTGCTATCTTAATTCATAATTACTTTTAGTCAAAATATAATGAAGCCAGTTATAATTTATATTTAGAAATATAAGTTATATAGTACATGTTTACATTATGCATTACATATGTAAATATAACTATATGTATTTATATATGGGGAGAGAGAGAAATGTGTGAACACAAAGACCATCCCTTGTAAAGGTCATTTGGATAATGATTTTAGAAAATTCTTTTAAAAATGACTTTTATAGTTTAAGAGAGCTTGTAAGACAGAATGCAGTTACTGTGTGTAGTCTGTGCTCCACCTAACTGTGAGATAACAGTCACCATTACCTACAGGTAGTGTTACTTCTAAGCTTCTAAGGACAGTGTTTCTGGTTTTCTGATCTTTAAAGGTTGTATAAATTACTTTAAAACTGTAATGGGATCTATTGGAGTTTTCCTGGATTCAGTTAAATTCAGTAGTGTCAACAGTAACTCTGGATGTATTATTTTCATTTTTACCAGTAGATATTATTAAGGTATCTAAGTTGTACTAGGTCTGTGTTTCCTCTTCAGATTAGTTTTAATTACTAGTGTTAGGATATACCAGTTTGCTTTTGGTTCCCAAGATACATTATTTTTAAGTAACTTGTTTACTCTTAGAGAATATGGTTATCCTTTGATATTTTTGAAATTGAAATTCTGGTTAATTTTCAAATAAAAGTTTATGGCACTTTTACAAGTGAATACGAATTATAATGTTTTGATCTGGTCAGGTCTGCTGTGGTAATTTACCAAGGGCACTGTACATAGGAAGAGAAGTACAACGATCACGTTGATGTGATCATTCTGTTTTGTTCATGCTGTTCTCAATCATAGAATTTAAAATTCTCTCTGTTCATTCATTGCTTATACATACAAATAATTCTATGTTTTCTTCTTCTACATTTTCACTCCTTTCACCAAGTCATTTTGAGATTTGTATGATGATTCTTTTTTTTTTTTTAATTTATTATTAAATTTGATGAGGTTACATTGGTTGGTAACAATTGGATAGTTTACAGATGTACAAGTCCACATCACATCATTCATGCATCATATTATGTGCTCATCACTCAGTATCAGTTCCCCTTCCATCACCTTATATCTAGTGCCCACTCCCACCTCCCCACAACTCTCCCCACCTCCTCCCCCCTCTCCAGGTAACCACCAAACCATTGAGTGT
>PVKE010042346.1:0-13787 GCA_004027555.1 Craseonycteris thonglongyai
ATAAAAGCGTATCCATTGAACCCTTAATTTACATAGTTTTGTCAACTGTTTTTAAAAGTAACATGTTACAGCATTTTAATTTTAAAACACTTTTAAAAACATTATAAAAACCTGAATTTAATTTTTATATATCGTTGATATTAGTTACTTAACAATGAAGATATTTTTTTCTTTTTTTTTAATAGAACTTACAAAATTTTTATTCTGATACATCTGGTTCCCATCTGACAACATGTATATTTATTACAGTGTTATTGACTATATGCCTTATGCTGCACTTTACATCCCTGTGACTCTTCTGTGACTATCAATTTGTTTTTCTTGATTTTTTTCTCCTTTTTCATCCTCCCTCCCACTCTCCTCCCATCACCTCTATAAATGTAGTACCCATCTCATGCTAGCTGTAGTTATTGCAACATTATTGACTATATTCCCAAGTTATACCCTATATCCCCCAAATTAATACTTAGTAACCACCAAACAGAGCTTCCCAATCTCTTTCCCTTATTTCGTCCCCTCCCTCAACCCTCTCTCCATCTGACAACAAGTCAATGTTTTCCATATCTATAAGTCTGTTCCTGTTCCACTTGTTTATTTTCTTATTTGGATTTCATCTGTAAGCAAAGTCAACCTGCATCTGTCTTCTCTGTTTGATAGTCCATTCAATGTAATACTTTCCATGTCTTTTGATTGGAATTTTCAATCCATTTAAATTAAAGACAATTATTGATATATAACTATTGCCATTATACTATTCATAATTTAACTTCTCTCCTGCTTCCCATCTTAAAGTAGACCCTCTAACATTTGTTGTAATACAGGTTTGGTGGTGATGAACTCCTTTATTTATGTATTTATTTTGTTAAATTTATTAGGGTGACATTGGTTGGTAAAAATTACATAGGGGGGAAGCCGGGATGGCTCAGTGGGTTGGGCACTCACTTTGCAGTGCCAGGGACCCAGGATCGAGTCCCGGCCCTGGCCTGTGCGGACCCATGTGCTGAACTGGGGAGTGCCCCCAGTTCAGTTCTCTCTCTGTTTCTGTTCTCTCTCTCTCTCTCTCTTTCTCTGTCAAAAAAAAAAATTACATAGGTATAGGTATACAATTTTATATTACATATTCTATGTATTGTGTTATGTGCTTCTTTACTAGAAAACTATTTATTTGTCCTTTTATTTTGAATGATAACCTTTCTGGGTAGAGTAATCTTGGTTGTAGGTCCTTGCTTTTCATCACTCCCTGTTTTTTTCACATCTTGCACTTCCTGTTTACCTGCAAAGTTTCTGTTGAGAAATCAGCTGGAAGTCTTATGGGAATTTTCTTATATGTTACTCGTTGCTTTTCTCTTGCTGCTTTTTAGGATTCTCTTTTTGTCTTTAACATTGGCTATTTTAATTATAATGTGTCTTAGTGTGGGCCTATTTTGGGTTTGTCTTGTTTGGGACTCTCTGTCCTTACTTGGTTTGTAAGTCTGTTTTCTTTGCCAGGTAAGGGAAGTTTTCAGTAATTATTTCCTCAAATAGGTTCTCAATTTTTGCTTTCTCTGTTCTCCTTCTGGTATATGATGATATAAATGTTATTATGCTTGATGTTGTCCCAGAGGCCCGTTAAACTATCTTAATTTTTTTGGATTCTTTTTTTCTTTTTACTGTTCTGACTGCTATCTTGTCTTCTGTCCCCTGCTTTGATCCTTGGCTCCATTTATTCTGCTGGTGATTCCTTCTATTGCATTCTGAATTTTAATTGTTATTCTTCATTTCTTACTGGTTCTGTTTCATGGTTTCTATGTCCTTCTTTATGCTTGCTATCTCTTTGTTAAAATTTACACTAAGTTCTTTGAGCATCTTTATATCCATCATTTTGAGCTCTGTATCTGATAGGTTGCTTGCCTCTATCTTGTTTAGTTTTTCTGAAATATTCTGTTGTTCTTTTATTTGAGATGTATGTCTTTGTTTCCTCATTTTGGTTGCCTGCTTGTGTTTGTTTCTATATATGGGTAGATCTGTTATTGTTCCCAGTATTTCTGGATAGCCTTATGTAGTAACTGCCTTGAGGGGCCCTGTCACCATCTCCCTGGTCACCTGAGCTGGGTATTCCTGTGGACTGTGTTTTGGTGCCAATGGTGTACCTGGAGCTACTCAACAAAAGTCTGAGAGCACACCAGTGCTGCTTGCTGCCTTCCTGGGGTCTGCAGACTTAAATAATTTTCCAAGAAAGATTGCAATGTGGGTAGGTCTAAAGATATTTTTGAGTATATGTAGTCCATAAAGTTTTTTGGTAAAAATATTTATTTATAAATTTATTGTCTAAAAGAAAAAAAATTAGGTAATCTATTATTTAATATTAATTACCTTTTAGATTCCACTGGGACCCAACAGTTCACCCTCTTTTTGTTATTCAAAATGGTGCATTTTAAAATACTTTAGCTTTTATATATTATGAAGTTTACCATAATATTAATTTCACGTTTTCTAAATATTTCATGCTAGAAAGTATTTTTTCTCTTAGTGTCCACATTGTTATTGGCAGTCTTTTAATATTATGACATCAAAATTATTTTAAATTTGGTTCTTTTCATCTGTTGTCAATTACTCCAGATGTATAATTTATATAGAGGCAACTAATTGGCACCAAATAATCAAAATTATTCTAGCATTATTTAGTTCCTAGTCACTTCTAAATTTCACCATAATTTGAGCTTTTTCATTACTTCAAATAATTTCTATATGCATTTTCACTCACAAAATTTTTAAATTAGAACTTGAAATTTTTATTAGTAAGTTATAAAATGTTAGATAATAAAAGATTTGTTGGAAAATTAAGCCAAATGTTGCCTAAAGAATATAATGTTCAGTGAACAGCTATATTTAGAAAGTTAATATGAAGAAAAGAGATATTGTTAATAATCTCTCTAGAAATATATTATTGCTTTAGTATTATGAGATCTTAGAAATATATTCCAAATGTAAGCATCAGAATATTTATTTTTTTCTCATATTAAAACACAAGCAGTGTGAATATTTTTAAAAAATATCAGAACTACGGGACAGCTTTTTTGTGCAATTTCACATTAAAAAATGATATTTATGTGTGAGTGAAAGCCTAAAACCTTTGCACTACACTGTCCAGGTTATTTACTGATTCTTTACCGTTACTAAGTACCCTTTGATTAAAACAAAAATGGTATTATGAGCTTAAATTTATAATATTGTTAAAATAAGGAAGTGAATTCTTTTGTATAGTTCATATCATAGAGGTAGTGACCACTCTCATTAAAAAACTTCATATTTTAAATGTACCACTGATTGTGTCATTCATTTCATAAGGATTTGCTTATTTATCAAATGGCTATTAAACACCAAATACATACAAGACATTGGAAACAGTGATAAAAAAAATTTTCTAACTTTTGAAAAATAAAAATATATAAATGTCTAAAATAATAGTGTAGTTGAGTGCAATGACTTGAGACCATAGGAACCAAAGACATGTACAATCTGGTCTTACGAAGAGTAGTAAATATTATATGCAGGCAAATGAGGGAGAAGCTTGAGAATAGATGTAATGATATTTTGTGTCTGGGAGAAATCACTATGTATTCTGAAATATAAAAGGCAACTGACAAATGTGAAGAGGGTACGAGATGTAAAGATATTCCAAAATTATCAAGTACAAATTAAAATGCTATTTTAAAAATGGGAAAAACATACCCTCCATAATTTTGGGTGCATTACCTCATATATCCTATCACTGCTAAAGTTTCTGCTCACAAAATTGCAGGAGTATTTTGTTCCTAAGACACCAAATCTCAAGTTCTGTATTCACTTTACTTAAGGAAGAGATATTAGTAAGGAATGTAGGTCATCATTTCAGCTTTGGAATTTCATGGCTCAGAAATTTTCACCTTCAAGAAATAAAATGCCAAAATGTACAATGAGAGTTAACTAAGTCAAAGTGAGTGTTAGATAAAATAAACTCAGACATTAATAGTCAAGTTTCTCAAGTTTTGAGTACACAATGTCTTGCTGCTCAACTCTTTCCAATTTTAACTTGTTCTCAAATGAAAATAGAGTAAAATAAATTTTATAATGTTTAAGGCTCACAACTAATTCTTTTGACACTTAAGAAAACTAAAGTATTTGTAAAAACACATTTTTCCTGCTGACTTTTCTTTGGTAATGCCCTACTATTCAGGGTTTCTTTTTTTCAAATTGTTCTCCTTCAGTAAAAAGCTGACACAACTGTCGAAATATAGTCACTCATACACTAGCCAGTCACATTCCCCTAATGTGTCTGTCATCATGTTAAAACAGTCATTTGCTGACGTACTTTGTGGCCATGAACATGTTTCAGAAACCAGCAAAAAGGATTGGCCTTTAAAAAATAAGCTAGAGTAGCATTTCCTTCTAGTGAAACGACATATAATTTGAAATAATAGTGTGTCAATAGTGACTATAGGAAATGGCTAGAAAGTGGACATTTCCAAGTCCACTGCTATCAGGGAAAAAAGTAGTTCTTTTTAAATGAGCAAACACTTTATTGAATTAAGAGCATCTTTGTCAGATTCTGGAAATGTTTATTGCACAAGGCTTGAACTTCTGAACTTCTCTAAATATGTAGAATAGCAATATTGTAAAGAATAAATGTTAATGCTGTACAAGAGAGCATTCTATTCTCAATACTTCTTCATTTGTATTAGACCATGTCCAAATTGACTTTTGCATTTAATAACCTCTATTAGAAAGTGTAAGAATAGTCATAGAAAAGTTATAAATAGAATGATAGAAGGAGAGCTGACTCTAGATGATGAACACACAATGCAATATGTATATGATGTGTGTTGTGGAAGTGTGCACTTGAAACTTATAGAATTTTGCTGACTGGTGTCACCCCAATAAATTTGATAAATAAATAAATAAAGAAAAGGAACACAAACAACCACATAGATCACCTTGTGTCCAGTGGTTTATTCCACAAGCACTTACAATATGTTGTGGATAAACTTCCATTATTTAATAGGAAGAAAACAGTTTTGAAAATAATAAAACATAGAAAAATCCAAAAGGATTATATACAAATGTGCACTAATTATTTACATGCCATTGAAATGTGCAAAACGAGTACTTTAGTGGATCCCTAAGTAGCATTGAGTAGCATCTCTTTAGAGGGAAGTATTTACTTCTTAAAAATACCTGCTAGTTTGCCCTCTGCATTCAACTTTACACAAAGAAGAGCTCACATTGTGTTCATAATACTATTACATTTTGATTCATCAGAATATTTACAGATAATCCTAAAATGTTATTGGTGAAATATAAAAGTCATTAAATATGAAACTGAAAATGACTGACTTATTTTTTAAATTGTTTGCTAAATTAAGAAACAGATAAAAATCCTGACAAGTAATGAATCTGTAGTGACACTCTATTGGAGTTATGACTAAGAAGATCATATACTTTTATGTTAAAGTTTCTTGAAATTATAGTGACTTTCTTTTTTTTTATTGTTAAATTTATTGGGGTGATATTGGCTAGTAAAAATTACATAGGTTCCAGGTGTAAAATTCTACAATATATCATATATATGCTGCATTGTGTGCTCACCACCCAGAGTCAGTTATCTTTCTATCACCACATATATGATGCCTCCTTTTTAAGTGATTTTTAAAAAGTGTTTCAGAGTTCGCTATTAACACAGATATTTAAACCTAGTAGCTTCAGCTCCCCAGCAAATAGGGAAAGCCAAAGTGTTCTAAAGGTGTTTATGTCCACAGTAATAATTCTTATAGAAGAAACATTATTTCACTTTTTGTCACGTACTTGGCTTCTTTGTTCATTAAGCTAATTACTCTAGTCTACATTCATGCCTTTCATCTACCTTGTTTCTTGAGCTTGATCCTTTCCCAACCCTGAATCGACTGTTACTGAACAGTTGAAGCTGAACAGGAAGGAATTGCAGGTGTCAACTCACAGTTTACAAATATGACATCTCCTCTGGCATAGCTGGAAATATGAAATATTGATTTATGTGCAGTAAAAGGTCTTATAAAAATGATCACATACACATGAGAGATTAATGCGCGGGAGATCAATAGAAATTTCATTCTTGACGCTAGACTGTCACCTATGGTGAAATGCTAAAATACAGAAATCAATATTATCTATGAAATGTCAAATTTATTATAATTATGAGGATGAAAGCTGGCCAAGTGGCTCCCGGGAGAGAAGGAAGGATAGGTTACTATGCTGAAGCATCCTTCATGTCCCTTGTTCACTTGCTGCCAATTTGAGAGCAATATTGGTGCAGAGGGTTTTCAGGCATTATGTACCGCTGTGTAGTAACAAATTCCTGCTGGAATATTTAACTCTTGAAACTGACAACAATACAAGTGTCCACATAGTCCAAAGGTGCAGAACTTTTAGTTTCAAAATATGTGGAACATTTTAAGCATCAATTTTAATATAGTATGTGTACCACAGCCCATTGCTTAGGAAAATTGACTCTTACAGACAGAAGATTAATAAGATCTTGGTGCAATTTTATTCAAGCTCATGTTCTGTGCTCTCCGGTGGTAGGGGGAAGAAGGGAGATCCTAAATTATCTATTAGTAGGGTTCACATTTCTATAGTTTAAGCCATTAGCTTGATTCTTAGAAATTGCCATTCAATTTCCACTGCTAGGCAGCAATTTTTTGAAAAGATTTCTATGAGTTTGTGGCAGCCTACCACTCTCATGTATCAAGTTTAATAGTCTTTGAAAAAGTAACACAAAGCTAAAATTTTATGAGACTCTAAGAAAACAATAAAATGAGAGTATTTTGTCTTTTTAAGTGGGGAGGGGGATTTTTTAAAGTTGAAGTTAAAAGCATATAAGAAAAAATGCTTCTTCTCACATATTCTCTATGTCTACAGAAAAGCAAAGTATTAAAGCCTTATCAGTAGTATTACTGTTCCTTATATTATTGTGTAGGTTTTGCTATGAATGTTAATGACATGACACTGTGATTCCTGCAGAGATTGGGGCATGGTGTGGGTAAAAGGATGGATCAACACACCTGACTAACAAGTGAAATAGGAATCTGAAGGAAAATCCAGATTCCCTTGCAGGTAATATAGGTAGTGAATAGACTGTCTTATTCGCTGGAAATGAACACTATTCACAAAGCCCTTTTGATTCAAAGTTTAATGATTCACAGTTGTAAATATAAGCAGTGTGCTCTGCCAGCCAAACCTAGAGGACCATAGGAAAGGCTTGTGTGTTTTGCTGCTTCAGTTTCTTTATATTGAGAGTCCTCTGAAATTCATGAAACAAATAAGACATTAATTCATTTTATGGTACTCTGGTACCATAAGAATTTTAGGGAATAGAATTACCTTTCATTTGGACTTAATATTCTGTTTGTCTTTAGAATTATGATTTTCTTTTCTTTCTGTTTTTAAAGTTGTTCTTTAAAAAATATATTTATTTTATTTGTTGAAAGAAGGTATGTGTGTGTGACAGAAACCGGGGGGTGGGGGGCAAAGGTTCCAGAGCAGTTTCCATAGTTGTACATCATTAGTTGTGACATAGTTTCGTTCCACACAGGTGGATGTAGGGCTGCAGGGGTGGGAAGCGAATGAGGTGGGGTGGGAGGTCTCCCACATGTAAGATGAGAACTTCAGCAACTGAGCCATCTTGGTTATTGCCAGTTGTGCCCTGGTTCAGCATATGGGGTTTGCATGGGCTGGGGCTGGGAATTGGACCCCGAACCCTGTGATTGTGAGGCAAGTGCTCAAACTGCTGAGCTATTCAGCATCCCCAATTCTCTTTTCTTTTCTTCCCTTCTCAGATCTACATAGCCCTTTTGTAACCAACACTTCTAGTTGGAACATGGACTTGAGTAGGGATTGCTACATATGAAAATCCCAAAACATAAAATCTACCTAGTGTAGATAGCTTTAATTATGAACCTTTCAATTTATGGTCCATTACTAAAGTTTTGACTGGAATTACATACAATGTATAACATTTACTTTCATAGTTAGTAACATTATTTTTTTAAATAATTACTCTTGTTTGTTAACAGTCTTGTGTGTTATTCTAATTTTAAAAAATCTTTCTAGCTTTAAATTTATTCTAGAGCTTTGTCTTTAATTTAATTCTTAGGGACATGTTTCTTGTCTAGACTTAGATTTGGTTAAAGACATTATGACTGAAGGGATATCTAAACACTAATATCTAGCATTTATTCTCAGTTTTTAGGTGTTGGTATAAAACTTGAGCAGTGCCATTTTGATTAGTGACAATCAGGCTTGCTTCCCACTAGTAAATTATCATTGTACTGAAGTTTTGTTTTATCAGTTCTATTGTCTAAAGCTATTGTTTTGTTCATGACATATGTTTTGTAAATAATACTTCTTTATTATTCATGGAGAAGCACCTAGGACAGGTGCCACAGTGCTGGCAGAATCAGATGTCTCTCACAGGAAAACACAAAGAGGAGTCACAGGAAGGGTTTTGTACATGACAAGCTAGACCCCATGTGAATGCCATTTAAATCAATGAGCATTAGTTGAATGTCTACCTTATGCAAGAAACTGGGATTAAAAAATGAAAAAGGAACTTACAGAGCTCTCAAAAAGTTCACAAAGCAGTGTAAATTGGGTGATATTTAGAAAAGGAAAATATTTAGAAAAGCAAATTGCAAACTTAGATCCTATACAAGCTATCTTGAGTCCTTGGGTTGTACTTTCAGCTGAAAGGAAAAACCATTTCCATATCTTTTAGAAAAGAGTCAGTCTGTAGACATTCTAGAGACATAAAATATAAAGTTTTTCTTCCTGTATTATTACTGCATTATTTACTCTTCCTAAATATCATCACTTTTGACCAGAATTACAGGATTATTATTACTGCCCAAGATGATGGAGGATTCATAAACTTCCTCCAATTGGTACTATAAACACTTATAATTGAGAAAAGAGATAAAGATTTATTTACGTTTAAATAAATGCTGTAGCATTTGTACAGTTCATAAATAGAGATTTGGGAAGATTTTCCACTCTACACAGCTTCCTAATGCTTTTTTTTTTTTTCCCCTCTCTTTTGTACCTCAAGTACCGAAAGCAGTTAAAGTTAATACTTAATGCAACCCAGTTGAAGAGATAGGCATTTCTTGCAGTCAGGTCTCAATTAAGAGATAAAAGACAAAAAGTGCAAAGCGCTTGATAAAGCTAAGCATACAAGGCCAGCCATGAATGTGCTTGAAGCTGTCCATAGCGATAACTGGATAGTCAGCTGGAATCTTCTTGAATTGAAGTGGGTGCTCTAACTTATCAAATTCCACATATGGGGAAATTATTGGTGCCTACAGTGGTGATTAACACTAACCCACTGGGTCAGAAACAAGCTGGGATAAAGGTAAAAACTGTATCTGACTATCAACACCAAATACATCCATTTAGCGAAAGATAGCAGAGGGTTTATTTCTTTTTTTATATCTTCAGTTGTGCAGGTTGTCAGGCTGGTCACACAGTTAACACTGCATATAGAGCGCTCTCTATAATGTGCAAATTGCAATGCACATTAAAATGTAATCTACTTTAATAAGTCACATGAAGATTACATTTTAAGATAATTGTTTGCGTGTTTATATTACACACCAAAAATATTTTCCTGTTTTTTTTTACAGTATTTTCTCTTTGCCGTTAAAAGCATAATGATTGCAACTATTAGCACTAAATAACTCCCTCCTTCAAATGGTTGGGGTTATAGAGATTTAAATTTTCGGTTCCTGGAATCATGGCTTATAATATAATGTTGAAACTCCTTGATATTACTGAATTCCCCCAAATTAAAATTGTTATGATGTTATGATAATCAAAAACCTCACTCTGCATCAATAATTAGGGCACTTTGTTGAATTATGGAGATAGTTTTATAAAGTTGTTCATTTTCCAATTCCTGTGTAGACAAAAATATTTGCAAGGTGACAATTTTTAAAATACTTATAATGAACATCCCATAACCTGATCTTTCTGACAAATCTATTCAATTGGAATATGACCAATTATTAATGATTTATTAGAATGGGTGAGAAGGAAATTAGAGGAAAATGGAAATGACAAATAATTGCTAAATTTTACATTGTTCTTTCATGTAAAAGTGCTTTCCCACTCAGCCACCAGTAAAATCATTTACAAGTGATGACATTTAACTGAAAAGATTTTCATCTCTTTTCCCCCTTCTTATCCATCTTGTAGAGGAAGTACCAATGAATACTAAAATAATCCACTGGGGTCAAGAGTCTTTAATAGTCTACATAGATATTTTGCACTCAACCAGAAGCAAAATGACTGTCCGGGTGTTGGTACCCCCCCAAAATTTCTTAAATGAATGAATAAATGAATGAATACCAGTAAACAGAATTAAAAATATAACTTTATTATGAGTTGATAGAACTATGCATTATTAAATTCTGGAAATTACAATGCTCAAAACTTGCTGCAATTTTTTGGATTGCTTTGTGGAAAGCCTGTCTTCAAAAAACAGGCATGTGGGTTTATCATATATGACCATTCATTTAATTATATTAATGTCATTGGTATATGCCATGTTATCCAGGAAGACTGTAATAGCCTTCCTTTGGAGCCATGGGACACTAGGTTAACATACATGTTTTGTTAGTACTCTCTGGATCAACAGGTAAGATTTTCAAACTACTATTTATTAAAATAATTAAATGATCATTATTTTTATCTGCTTGCATAGTAAGACATGAGATTCTAGAAAAATAACACAGAAATATATTGAGAATACAGTGATCCCTCGTTTTTCGCGGTTTTGGGACCAGAACCTTCCGCGAAAGCTGAAAAACCGCGAAGTAGGATTTGCCCCTAGGAATTTTCTCATGGGTCAATGTGGCACCGGAAACCCATCCCGCGCCTTTATGAGAGCCCGTGGGATGTGCTCTGAGTCAGCTCATCTCTTTGTGTGACATGCAGGGATCCTTCTCTCTCCCGCATCCACAGCAAACAACGCTCCTTTCCGCCATGTGGCTGCCGACATGGTTGTATTTTTTCATGAATATTTTGGGAAAACCCGCGAAGCCCTGAAGCCGCAAACCATGAAGCGTGAAGTGGTGAGGGAACACTGTAATCTTTTAGTTGTAGATGATATAAAACCAAACAGAAACAGGATACAGAAAAATGAAATATTAGTTTATATACATAACTGAAATTTTGGCAGGAGGTCTTTAGACATAGTTAGACACAGGAGCTCAAACAATACCATCAGAATTCAGACTTTATCTCTTGGCACTGATTTCCTCCGTGTTCGCTTTCTATTCAGTTTTCTCTTTACAGAGTAAAGTAGATGCCCCTCAGCAATTCAAGGCTGCTTTGTTACTTATCTCAAGCCAATGGAAAGAGAATCTCCATTCCAATGCTTCCACTAAAAGTTTGCAAGTTGAGTTTCATTGATTTGCTTGGATCTTGTGTCTACCTTTGACCCAAACACTCTGGTCAGACACATGGAATATGTCATTTGTAATGTCTTGTTCACATGCTCTTTCCTAATTCAATTTGTGTTGTTGACAGTAAGCCATGGGGCTCCATCTTGGGTCCTATGTCTAATACTTGGATTCAGGAGCAGGATTAGTATGAACTGAGTCACAAGAACTGGGTATGAAGAAAGATGTCTTGCTAGGAAACATAAAGGTATGTTTCTAGAAGCAAAAATGGATCTTGAAGTGACAGGAAAAATAAGTGTACATTGTGGGAAGTGTAGATGAGAAAATGGAAATATTAGTTAAAGGATTACAAAAAAATGAAAGCCTATGAAACCTCTGAAATTATATCCACTAAATGACTGAACTTTTCTCAAAGGCTATTTTCAATGATTGTGTCAAACACTGAGTACTATGAAGATCCTGGTCTACCAAAATATTTTGGAATATATTTAATTCTGTAGTTGAAAAATATGGTCAATACATTATTTTTGATGTTGGTGAGACTAGGTGAGGAACCAGCATATAAAGACATTGTTGTTTTTAATTTTATCTGATTTTTGGTTTTGAGAGCAACTGAGGGTCAAAGCTGGGGATGAGCAAAAGAGTCATGTTTTCCCCACGTAGGAGATACTTCAGGTGGGGCCATGCACTGATTGTACACACCATACTGAATTCTCTGATAGGAATAAAATTATATTATTATGTGGGAATGGAAATGAGAGAAAAATGATTGCCTTGATGAGTTTCAGTAGATTAGCTGAAATAATATTCAGATATAAGAGCTCATCAATAAAATCAAGCAGCATGTTATTCTAGACTTTTAATATGACTTACCGGTAATAGGTTAAGTAAAAGATAACACCTGAAAGATTTGTAAGATAATTTAAACTTAATATAATTTGTGAATAAAATCCTTAATTTCATATTATATATTTAGTTCAGAACCTATATTTTATTCAACTTTGTTCTATCCTTTGGTAGCTATTACCGAAAGTCAAAGTTATTATTTATATTGTTTCTAGCAAAAGATGTTCTTTCTTCCATTACACATGTAAAAACTATCTTACAAAAATTTCTAAATTCTAGGCTTTAGAACAACAGTGAAGTCCCTGTGATCTCTGATGATAGAACAGACTCAGGATTATAAATCTATTTTGTAATTGATTCTCTAATTATAGAGAATTCAATCTAATTATAGATTCTTCTCAATCTACCATTACACATATGAGTATGTAGTGTTTCTTTGCATCAAGGCATCAGGTGGTACTATATTGTGCCAATCCTGGTAGCCTTGAATTTTGAAATCATTTCATAAATGATCTCAGGTTAAAATCTGTATTCTTTTGGAGAACTTTATATGCAGAATTAAAATGCTATTATAAGGTTAGTATTAAGTTTTAGATAGGGCATTGCATTTTTTAGTCTAATCTGGATTGACTTTATAAGCAGACATCTTTGTGCTATAGTTGAGGGGCAGCCAAAAGCCCTCTCTTTGGACCTACTAAAACTTCCTTCATCATAGAGTCTCATGAAACAAGTACTGTAAATTTCATCAAGTGAGCCACCTTATCATCAACTCATTATTTCTAGAAAGCCCTGTGAGTATAACATATAGGGACATTAACAGAGCCATTAACATTTGAAGCCAGAAAAGATAAGGGGTCTGGAGAGGGAATGGGTGAAGGATAGGGTCTTAAGTCCTATGGTTTGCAGAGGAGGATTCTGTGTAATTGCAGAAATTTTTTTTTTTTAAATTTGCCTTCATCATTGCTGTGGATTAGACTTTAAGCTTAACTATAAAAAATGAGAAATTAACTTGAGATATAAAGACTTTATACAATATTTAATATATATAGTTTTGAAATATGTGGTTTTTTGTTATAATGGTTCTCTGTTTGTTCATCTGTTCATTCTTTTAGGTAAAAATGCCTGCTTTTGAAGTTTACTATGTACCAGATATTGTCTTACTTATATTACATGTGTTATCTCTAAATCTTCTATATCAGGGGTGGCCAACTTTTCTGTATGTAAGATCTACTTTTTATCTTAAAAGTGTGTCGCGATCGACTTGTTGTCATAGGTGTAGTCTAAGGGGGAACAAGGGGTGTGAAATGCATACTATGTTTATACACTGTGTTTCAGTATAAGGTGCATTCCAGCGAGGTATGGATAGATAAGTAAAATATATGTTCAAAACTATTTTTTATTTTTTAAATCACTTATTAAGTTTTCGAGATATAGGCTCATGAAGAAAATAAATTTCCAGACCCAACTTTTGATAGCAGCATTCCGTACATG